>CABHPR010155302.1:12274-22338 GCA_902168415.1 Peromyscus melanophrys | reverse complement strand
ACCACACACCACAATACTGGTACAGACACTTCAGACTCCTCCATGTGCCAAACCTTCCAAGAAGGGTTTCCCCTCTTTCTCTCCTTGGCCCAGTTAAGATGATCAGTGCTCCAGGGCCTAGCTCAGCATTGCCACATTCAGAAATCCCCTTGCCAATCCATCACTATAAAACTATTCTCCAGCTCCCTCTGCTCCCTCTGAACTTTGATTATTGCACCCGTACATTACCATGAACTTGAATTATCTGCCTACTTCCTTGACTGGCAAGCAGACTGTATCCTCGAATTCAAGAACTTCTCTGTGACTCTGAAATAATTCACTGTGTGTGACCTCGGGGTCACACCCCAACCCTCTGCTTTTTGAAAGGCTTGTTCTAAGCCCTTAAAGGCTTGCAGAGTTACTACTCATCTGCTTTTAGATATGGAGCTGAGTGTAAATCTGTTCAGCCATGTCTTTGATGGTCCACAGTCACAGGCCCAGGCAAGTCAGAAGTCCACCCTCCTCCAACACTTTCATACAAACAAAAGTAATAGTAAAAATGTACATTCAACACAAAAAACTAATGGCTTCGACTTGTGGGACCAGGAGATGGACCGTGGGGTCTGAGGAAGAAAGGAGACTTCTAGAATTTTTCTATGAAAGGATATCTTTTTGCACTTATTTTGCAATAATAAAATAGTTAATAAAAGTGTACATGAAGGACAGAAGCCCTAAGAAAGCCATTGCAGGACCTCAGGGGGCAGGTGAAGGGGACAAGGACATCCCAACTGGGAAGAGGGTCCTATCGACGCCACCTGCTTCCCCAAGCTCTCTGACCTCCCTTCCCCTCCATCACTGGGTGAACAAGTAGACCCGGCCAGATTTACCAGTCAGGAAATTTAGTGAGTATTGGAGCTGCCAATTCAATCTCCCTGACCCAAGAAAACATTCCAGATAGTACCCAATAGGATGAAAAGTTGACACACTCATGAATGATACCCACTGGGGACTTGCCATTCTAGCAGCTGGACTCTTCTTGGGGCCTCCCAGGACTCAGGTGTGAAATGGCTGTCCTCTGCAACACAGCTCCTTCCCCCATGAAAATGCAAATAGATGGGAGTGGAAGGGAGTATAAGCGATTTCCTGGTTTTAGCTTTTCTTGGCTACACCAGAAACCCAGAGCCAGGTGGGGCTCCATTCACAGCTCCCTCAGGGGTCCAGAACACACAGCCCTCTCTTCAGGGCAGCAGGTCTGGGGAAGCACATGACAGTCCAAGCCACCTCTTCCCCCTCTGGGTCCCCTCCTGAGTCCCACACCTTGCCCTGTTTTGATTTTGCCCTCCTTTATGAACCCAGCTACCTTGGCTGGTGTGGCTCTTCGTAATTATGCACAAGGCAAAGGAAAGTAACAACTGTCACTGGACACTTGGCAATTCAACTTAACCACCCCAGATAACTGACAGCGCGGGTGTAAAACATCCCACAACAATGCCGGCCCGGCGGCCATTACAGTGATTTACTCTGGACCACATGAAGTTCAGTGGCCGGGAAAGAAGGGAGAGCCTGAAACGGCTTTCACTAATGGTGTCGTAAATTCAGACCATTGCATCAGAGGTAATGCGACAGTGTGGGTAACCCAAAGTCAAGGGGCCTGTGTTTTGTTTCCCAGGGCAAAGGGATACTTACCGTCAATGATGAGAAAGTCCCATGGAGCTGACCCAGGGATGGGTTCCCGGCACCTCTTCACCAGCTTTGTCCCAGTGCTCTGTAAATCACAGGGTATAAACCAGCTGGGCTGGGTGATAGCATTAGTGGGGCCCTTTCTCCTTAAGGCCAAGCCCAGAAGGCCCCCTACTCCGTGACCTCACAGATGGGTCATCAGGGGTGTGAGACTAGCCCGCCTGCTCAGTCACCAGAAGCTCCTCCTAAGGTTAGAGAGAGGTGACCGAAGAGTCCCTAACTCCCTGGAAGAAGTGGCCTCAACTGTCCGTTTGACTAGTAACGGGAGAAAACGCTACATGCTGATTCTGACCAGTCACTCACATTTACTGAGTTTGGGTTTTATGCCAGGAACCGCACTCCTGAAAAAAAGAAAGGAAGAAAAATGATTTTGTTTTAGAACCTAAAAAAACCAAAGGGAAGAAAGAAGTCGCTATGTTATACTTGAAATAATATGTCATATCCATCCACATTAGCTACTAACCGTCAGAGGAAGCCCTGTCCTTAAGAAGGAAGTAGTATTGTAACTGCCATTTTACAGGAAATGGGCTGAGAAACAGCCCACAATCTCTTGGTTAGTTACACCTGAATGCACACTCTCTTTTATATCATGTTGCTACATTTAATTTATATTTTAAATTTAGAATTGGAGGTGGTGTGCTCACCCTTGGTGATAAAGTATTTTTAAACATAAGAACCATTTTTTTTTTTACCCAAGCTTATGCATTTTTGGAAGAAAAATGTCTTTCTTTTATTTTATTGGATATAATAGTGAAACCTGATGGCCCAACCATCATCTCAAACTTAGACAATTCCCAAGTGGGGAAAATTAGGTGAATGTCTCACTGTGTAAACCAAGGAGGCCCGAGGGTGACTCATTTCTCAGGATCCCTCCACCCCTGCCCTAAATCTGGGGTTTTAACTAGGGTAGTACAGGGCAGCCTGCACCTGGACACCCAGCCTAGCATCACAAAGCAGAATGTCCAAGTGGCTAGGTCACTGGGGTCCTTCCATGTCATCTGCCTTATTGTGTTTATAGAGCTGTGTCACACTCTGCCAGGCAGTACCAAATCCTCAGGCTTTGTGTAGCCGAAGCCTCTGCCACCAGCCTCACAGGAGGAAAATAGGTTTCATCTTGTTTGTGTTGTGTCAATCACGGTGCAGGTGGGGCACCAATCATTTTAGCAAAAAGAATTTAAGGTAAAGAGTTGCTAGCTTGGAAAGGAACAGACAAAAAGAGAACCCAAGGACGCCAGGCAAGTAGCCACCACAGGTACCAGCTATGAGCCTCACCACGGGGACCCAAAAGGAATTATTAATATATGGAAGGTTGGGAGAGGGCCCACAAAGACAAAGCTCGACGCACAGAGGATGTGGCTGCACAGTGCCGCTGGGCCGGATGGAGGCTAGTTTTATGGACGGTAGAAAAATTACGGTTGGATTCAACTTTGGCTGCTGGAGACGCTTCTGCCTAGCGGAGCACACAGGGGTTGCCTCATGATGGTGGTGCATGCAACAGCTACAAGCAGACAGGAAGGAGGAAGTCACTCCCCCTCCGCTCTTCTACTTCAGCCTGGCCGCTTCCCTCTAGCCAGAGTACCAGCCCTACAGCCCCAGGCCAGCAAAGAAAGGCCAGTTTTTTTTGGTTTTTTTTGGTTTTTCGAGACAGGGTTTCTCTGTGTAGCTTTGCGCCTTTCCTGGAACTCACTTGGTAGCCCAGGTTGGCCTCGAACTCACAGAGATCCGCCTGGCTCTGCCTCCCGAGTGCTGGGATTAAAGGCATGCGCCACCACCACCTGGCCAAAAGGCCAGTTTTAAGGTTCGAGACACATTGGGGTTCCACTTGACCCAACCACCTTCAGTGTGTTCAATAGTGACTCCTTGAAAGTGTCGTTGAGACACATGAAGATTGGCTTAGGCTCAACAGAAAAGGGTTTTGGGCAAATTGGTGCTGTCCACCACAGACTCAGCCAAGGCATGAGCGTCACATATTTGCCCTTTTATTTCCTGGTGACTAAAATACTCACCAGTGAGTGTGAGGAGTGAGCCATTGTTGAGGACCGAAAGCGCCGATGGCTGAGCCAGACTCAAGACAATCACTACAGAACCCCTCCCCTTTGCCACCCTCACCAGCTCTCACCTCCGCAGCATGATTAAGTGGGTTGCATACAGAATCTGAGGGTCAGATTTAGACCCTTAGCACATTGGTCACCAAGGAATGTGGATTGGCGTGCAGACAAAAGTGGGGTGAGGATGCGCTCCCTGCCTACTGTGTACAGTCAGTAGTACTAGTCCTCACAGGGCCACAGAAAGAGAAGAGCGGAGACTGGAGGCAGGATCTCAGACAGCAAGCAGCACAGGCCAAGCATCCCCACGGGGCCTCAGCCTAGAGAACAGTCAAAAAGCCAGCCAGGCTTCTGAGTCAGGTGAGTTCTTGGCATCTCAGTCTACGGGTTAGCAAGTCAGAAAAAGAGAACAGCATGTTCTGTGCACTCCATCTTCCTGTCTATTTGCTGATAAGCTGCAAGTCGTCTTTTGTCAGGAGGTTCCAGGAGGCTTCCGTGGTGTGCCAGCACCGGCTTGTCTAGCTAGCTAAGGCAGTCTATACCTGTACCCGCCTCCCAATTCCAAATTCAGGAACCTCACTCACAGTTTGAAGTCTACTTTGGTGGGGTGCTCAGCAAGCACTATCAATGGGGGGATTTGTCTTCTTGTTTTGGAGACCCAGGATATCAGCCCTTTCCCCTGCCCAGGGCCTGACTCAAGCTGAGAGGGGAAGAAGAGAGAAGGGTGGACTTGGCCATAGATATGGTCTATCGGTCTTCATGAACCAATACAGATCACCCTTGCTGAATCTTGTCAGCAAGACGTGGACAGATGTCTCTTTCCTTTCTGAATCACCTCTAGCACATGTCCTCTTCAACACTGTCCTTGTTCCCTTGACACTACACACCATCCCAAGCTCTCTTGGGAAAGAAAACTCTCTGCTCTTCCACCTCCATACACAGGAGGGTTGTGTGTGCATGTGCGCGCATGTGCGTGTGTGTGTGTGTGTGTGTGTGTGTGTGTGTGTGTGTATGTCTGTCTGTGCATGTGTCTGTGCATGTGTCTGTGTGTGCATGTGTGTCTGTCTGTGCATGTGTGTCTGTGTATGTGCGCACGCATGTGTGTGTGTGTGTGTGTGTGTGTGTGTGTGTGTGTGTGCAATCCTTTCCTGCTCAAGTATTCACATTAATGTTTTAAAGCTTTTAGAAACAAAAACACAGGAAGCTTGCTTTCAATTCCACCTTGACCTGAGGAGGACATGGTGACTTCTTGATTGGATGAAAGGAAAACAGAGAAGAGAAATACCAGAAAAGAGAAAAAAAGACATGACCACATTTCAGAATTTTTACACACACACACACACACACACACATATCTGAAAATAAGCTAACAAGTTTCAGACCTCCCCACTGAGATGTGGAGGACAAATAGTGTCTAAAAATGGCCTATCCAGTGCCTATCTGGTGCATGGTAGGCTCTCCCACCAAGACACAGACGAGACTCTGAGTGGCGCCCCCTTCCCTTTCGGCCTTCCTTGCATGGTGGCAGGGGTTGTGAGCCACTGGATTAGGTCACATGACCCCTGGGCTTTGCGAAGCAGATACCAGCATATCAATGAGGAACACAAGTTCCATGCAACTCAGTTACATGAAATGTCCCTTTGGGTGAAGCAGACAGACCAGTGGAAGGTCTAACACATGAATAAAAGCAGCGGGGTTTCCTCACTGCATAGACTCTTGGCAAGCTCTTATCTCCTAGGATGCCTTCCCCTCCTCCCACTTCCAGGCCTCTATTCTGGCTCTACATCTTAGCCTGGTCAGTTTCATTCGTAACCACAACTGTCACGCACCTCCCCGCCATCTGTCGGTAGATTCTGTTTCCACTCTCATCTGCCCTGAACTCCAGATCACATTTGCAGCTGTCTTTCGACCAACCCCACCTGAGCTTCCCAGACCCCAACCCCCTGCATACACTCTCCATTTCTCATCTCAAACTCTTCATCTGCTCTTTCTGGGACATTGGCCATAGCACGCATTCTCTAGTAAACATTATTTTCACTTCTGGACACCAAAAAATCTCCTTTGCTCTCATTTCTCAGATACAGTTAACTCAAAAGCCCTGGTTCTACTCCTTGGCGGTGGCTACCTCTGCAGCCCTTCTGCCTGGGCACATCACACAAACAGTTCTTTCCCCTAGAAAGAACCAAATTCTCCCTCCAACCTCCTTCTCTGCCCTCTTGCCTCATCCCCAAGTCCAGCCTTCCCTGCCTAATGAGTGCATTAAAGCTTTCTGTTCAATGGCCCCTTCCTACCCAACTGCCAAAGTTAAAATTTGGCAGGACACACTTGGCTTTCAATAGTCAGAAATACTGCCTGGAGCTCTAGCCTTGGGTATTTATTCACTGTGTACCAACTGTTGCCTGTCTCATCCATCCTGGCCTGATTCTGCTTTCTGGTTCCTTCTGCTTAAGCCACTGTACCATCGATAGCTTTGGTTGTCAGCTTTACCAGATTGAGGGATGCCTGGAAAGTTGGTAAAACATGTTTCTGGGTGTGTCTGTGAAGACATCTATGGAAGATTGGGAGTTGGATCCACAGAGTGATGGGGAGGATCTTCCATCGATGTGGGTAGCTCCATCCAATAAACTGGAGGCCAAATAGAATGAGAAAGTGGAAGGACGTGAAGCGCATGCCTGCATGCTCCGCCAGTCTTGAGTAGGTCATTTGTTTTTGCTTTCTTGAAATCTCTTGCACCAGCAGCTCTCCACAGGGCTTTCAGGTCTTCCAGCTGTATCACTAGTCCCCCTGTCCTGAGGCTTTTAACCTTTGGACCAATAGCTATCATTCCTTTGGCTCTCCAGCTTGGCGGGAGCACAGTGTCAGCCACAATCCCATAAGCCCACCGAAGGACCTTTTTGTAACGGTCGCTGCACATGTTCTACCTGCTCTGGAGAAGTAGTACACACACTGGCTTCTCTTTTCATACCTGGTAAGCCATACTTATTTTTCCATCTCCATTTCTAGCACCTCGGAAGTACTTCTGCATCCCAGACCTCTGCATCAGACTTGATAAGTCCTCCCGTGGGCCGCTTCGGCACCTTTCAGGGGCTCTCTCTTCTTACCCTCCTGTAGCTAGAGTTTTCCTACCGGGCCCACAGTCAGGACAAATCTCTCTCACCCGCCAGTCCCACAGCCGCTCAGACCCAACCAAGTAAACATAGAGACTTATATTGCTTACAAACTGTATGGCCGTGGCAGGCTTCTTGCTAATTGTCCTTATATCTTAAATTAATCCATTTCTATAAATCTATACCTTGCCACATGGCTTGTGGCTTACCGGCATATTTACATGCTGTTTTTCATGGTGGCGGCTGGCAGTGTCTCCTCCGCCTTCTCCTTCCCAGAATTCTCTCCTCCTTGTCCCGCCTATACTTCTTCCTGCCTGACCACTGGCCAATCAGTGTTTTATTCATTGACCAATAAGCAGCATGTTTGACATACAGACCATCCCACAGCACTCCCTCCCACAGCGCAATTGCTTCCTTCTGTATCTGCCTTTCCCTCTCTGTTGGGTTCACAAAAGGACAGCAGTATATCTTGATCTTGTATGGTTTCTGAAACAGAAGGGCTCCCATAAACGGGACTGGATAAATAGAACTGGACTGCTTTGAAGCCATTCCATTTGTGAAAACGTCAGAGTGTGAAGTGTTAGCAAGTGTGGTGTGTGAAATACAAGGTGGTAAAATGACTGGAAACTGACAGGCTCTGACAGGCTCTGACAGGCTCTGACATCTGAGTTAAAGATGCTGGTGGAGAGATGTCACCAGAAGTGGACTTTGAAACTTTACAAACCTGTGCCATTTTGAGTGAACCTTCTGTTTCCTGGTTGAGATTCAGGATGGGAGCCCTCGGTTCTCAGCTGGCTGCGCTAGTCCCCGTACCTGTCTTTGCCAAGCTTCCCTGCCATGGCGATCGACTCTTACTCCCCTGGAACCACAAGCCCCAAATAATCCCTTCCTTCTCTAAGTGGCCTTGGTCATGTGTTTTATCAGAACAACAGAAAAGTAACTAACACTGACTGGGACTCCACCTGTAGATTGGTTAATCCACTCGTGTAACTAATACACCAATGGAGGGCTGATGCCTATTGACACTCTGTGGTGCCAGTGAGACTGTTGCTAGAGGTGGCCTCTCAACCCTGGGCGAGAGCCACGAACTCAAATCACCTGGTTTCTCTATAACTTACCCAGTGTTAGTTGCAACAAAAAGCAAGCTAAGGTATGCAATGAGCCGAGATGAACAGATAAACAAATTGTAGGTGGTTATAAAACTGAAATTTTCCACAGCATTTATGCTGAGCAAGTTCATCAGTTCCAAAATAGCACATAGTACTTGATTGCATTTATATGAAGCTCTAGAATAAGCAGAATTAATCTGCATTAACGGAAAGCTTATCAATGACTGACAGGAAAGGAGGAACAGATTCCAAATATGTGAGGAAACTTTAAAATCTGGAAAATTTTATTTCAGGATTGTGATGTCAATTACATAAAGGTATACATTTGACAAAATTGAACTATCTTCTTAAAATGTATGTATCAAGGATGTGCATTATACCTCAAAAAAGAATTATTTAAAAGGAAATTAGGGGGGCTGGAGAGATGGCTCAGTGGTTAAGACCATTTGTTCTTTCAGAGGACCTGGGTTCAGTTTCCAACTACAACCAGCAACTAAAAACTGCAGTTCTGTGGAATTCAGCGCCCCTTCTGATCAATTTGGGCATTGCACACATGTGATGTACATACATACATGCAGGCAAAATGCACATACACATAAAATAAAAACAATAAAACCTTCAAAAAATAGAGGGCCAGGAATATAACTCAGTGAGTAAAGGTGTTTCAAGACCTAATGACTTGAATTAGATCACTGAAATCTACACAAAGATGGAAGGATGGACATTACTCCACAAGGGTGTCCTCTGACCTTCAGAGATATTCTATGACATGCAAACCTACATGTGAACACATAATATCACGTTAATAATAATAAATTAAAACATAAAGCTTAAGAAAAAGAAATTAGATAGAGGAAGCCAGAGTGTAGCTCAGTGATGGAAGGCTTGCTTATCACATCTGAGGCCTTGGGTTTGATCCCCAGAATCAGAAAAACAAAGGAGTGGGGTACAATGGCACATACCTATAATCCCAATGGAGAAGTCAAGGCAGGGGGAATCACCTGGGCCCAGACATAGAAATCAGCCTGAGCATCATGAGATCTGTTCCTAGAAAACATTTTTAAAAAGTAGATGGAGCCAGGCACAGTGGCACATGCCTTTATTCCCAAAACTTGGGAGGCAGAGGCAGACCCCTCTCTGTGAGTCTGAGGTCAGCCTGGACAATGTAGTGAGTTCCAGGACAACCAGGGCTATAAAGAGAGACCCTGTCTCAAAACAAAACAAAACAAAACAAAACAAAACAAAAACAATAAATAAAAATAAAAAAAGGATGGAAATAGAAGATAGTTCCGCTGCTGTGTAAAACGGCTTAGTGGTTACTAAAAAAGTTACAATTACCACATAGCCCAGAATCTCACTGACAGAAACATAGTCAAAAGAATTGAGAATGGGTGCTGAAACACGCATATAAGACTGCAAATCACAGCCAAACTACTCATGAGAATCAAAAGATAGAAAGCACCCAACATTCGGTGAATGCATATCGTGGAAAGGCAATGAAAGGAATGAACAATGAACTATCAATCAGACAAGCCTCAAAGGCATTATGCTAAGTGGGAGAAACCAAGCACAAAATTCCCATTTACAGCCAACAGGTTTATCCAGATGAGGTGAACTCAGAGACAGAATGGCAGCATCTAGGAGTGCTGGTTTCCAGGGACTTGGGGGAGAGGGACAAGGCTGGCTACTGCTCATAGATTTCTTCATGGCTGGAGAGACTCTTTAAGAACTGAAGAGCAATGGTAGTTCCACATTTCCAGACACAGCGCAGACAGGGGGAAATCCAGGCAGACCCCAGCAGACGCCTAGATTTGAAGAAACACAGCTAAGAGTCTAAAAAGACCAAGATAGTCAAGGCCCACAGTAATAGCCACAGAAACACAAGGGTTATCTCACACCAAAAAAGAGGTAGTTCAGATTGTTTGACAACCAGTCAAAAATGACCAGAGATGTAAAGAATATCTAAAATGTATTCCAAAATGAGAAAATAGAGCTGACAAAGATATATACCGTACAACCTATGAAAGGAAGTTCACCAGGCGGCCAATGCTATTGACTGCTGAGTCATCCCTCAGCCAGTGCCA
>CABHPR010155301.1:2916-32598 GCA_902168415.1 Peromyscus melanophrys | reverse complement strand
GGCAGGGTGGCTCTATGGTTCTGTTCCCCACTGCTCAGGGATGGCAGGGGTGGCTCTATGTTTCTATGTCCCCACTGCTCAGGGATGGCAGGGGTAGCTCTATGGGTCTGTGTCCCCACTGCTCAGGTATGGCAGGGTGGCTCTATGGGTCTATGTGTCCCCACTGCACAGGGATGGCAGGGTGGCTCTATGGTTCTGTGTCCCCGCTGCTCAGGGATGGCAGGGGTAGCTCTATGTTTCTGTTCCCCACCACTCACGGATGGCAGAGGTGGATCTATGCTTCTCTATTTCCCTCCAAGCATGAACTCATTCCTCCTCAGCTACACCTTGAACTTGACATTAATTTATGCCTATTTTAAGCATGGGGAAACTGAGGCACAGAGAGGTGTTGGTGCCTGACAGACACCAGTGCTCTTCAGAGAGGCTTTGCACCCCTCTCTGACAACAGCCAATAATATTTTTAAGGCCACAGTGGTATACACACCTATAATTCTAACACTTGGGAGATGGTAGCAGGAAAACCAGAAGTTCAAGGTCATACTCAACCACACAATGAATTTGAAGCCAGCCTGGAATCCATGTGACCCTGTCTCAAAGTAACAATGATGACATCACTAAGATTCCTCACAGTAGCTGAAGCATCACTGTTCATCCAGTATGTGACTCACAGTGCCATCAACTGTTTTCATCATAAATTGCTCAGGGAAAGAGACTGGTGAACAGGAGGGTTGACTAGGGCAGTGGTGGCCTAACAGAGTCAGCCCTCACTGAGGACCATCTCCACCCACTAGTTATCACGTGACAATCCAGGCACCTGAGAGTACATCACATGGCAATGAGACACTCTAGGTGGCATCGTGCCCAGCCCAGGGTCGATTGGTTTGCTATTTTGTCAGGAACTGTGGGGAGGGACAACATCCCTCTGGAGATTGATGGTGGTGTCCCTTCAGCTCTGGAGCACCCATGGCAAGATGGTGAACTAGAGCTGAGCAGAGGGAGGGCTTCAGGTTAGTGCAGTAGGAAGAGGAGCTTTTCACTGTTTGATAGACTCAAAAGAGCTAGGGCTCTAAGGAGTTAGCCACACGTGGCTGTGTGTTGGTAGTGGGTTCACACGTCTCCCTCGACTGAACCCCATGCAAGGCAAGGAGGAGGGCTTCCTGGAGGGATCTTAGTTTTTACCTGAGAAACAGCTCCACAAGGGTTTAGAGACTTGTGGAGGTCCCACAGCAAGGAATCGGCAAAGTCACCCTGGCCTCCATATCTGTGGGTTCTGTTGGTCTAGGGTTTTCAATAGAGAGTGACCAGGAGCCTCGGGGAGAAATCAGATTGGTGCAGATGAGGAGGCAGCAGCACTGTAGACCTGTGTCCTCGGCATCCAACTGCCCAGGCATCCAAGCTGCCCCGTGGCCCCCATGGACAGATGCGGAAACCAGACTCTGGGAGTGCTGTGGAGGTCCAGCAGGCCAGCCTGTTGAAACAGAAAAGAAATATGGCAGGGTGCCTAGAGTTGGGAAGCAGAGAAGAGTTAAGGCCTGTGAGTGCTCAGGGTGTAGATTTGGGGGAGAGTGAGTAATAAATATATTCTAAAATTGATCATGGACATGGCTACAGATCTCTGAAAATAAAAATAACATTGAATCATATACCTTACATAGAACTGCCTGAGAATTATGCAACATAAAGCTGATAATATAGTTTTTAATGCAAGGTGGTCCTAGGAGGACCGCTGCCTGAGCAGTAAGAGCCTGGCCCTGCAGCTTCCCAGTCAACAAAGCTTTAGAAAGTTGATGCTGTTTCCTTCTCAACAGGGTGGCTGCTGTTCCTTGCCAGGTTCTGTCTCCCGTTCTGTGCAGATCTGGCGTGTGGCACTAGAGGGAAACTCTATCACCAGGGAACCACTGCCCTCTGTCACTTAGCTCTGGGCTTCTTGATGGTGACTCCACTGGTCCTCCTCACCACCATGGATCTTCTGGAGCTGAACAATCCCTCCCTAACCTCGAGCCCTGCCATCTGGCCAGATACCAGCCTTTTGATTCTGACCCAGGGTGCTTTGCACATTAAGCCCAGACTGAAAAACAAAATCTGGTCCAAAGACCACTTGCCAAGTAGGAATGGACGTAGCCAGTAACAACATATTCTGGAGTCTATGGCCAGAACTGTGCACACCACCCTCTGGGGTCTCTGCCTAATGCCTTTTGTACCCCAGCCCAGTCAATGACATTGTATCACCTGGGCAGATTCCAGGAAATAGACAAACTGTTTGCCTCTCCATCAGCAAGCCACTCTGCTCCCTGGAGAGCTCTGTCCCCACAAGGTTCTGTTGGGAGCCTGGGGTGCCCTTCCCAAGGGATGGAGAGGGGAAAGTGTCCTGTCTGCCAAGAGGAGGCTGTGGGCTCCAGAGGAAATAGTCTATTCTAATGCTAGTTGTTAGTGGAACCAAGGCTGTCAGCTTCCTCCCAAAGTGGGGAGACAGCACGAGAATGAGGCTGGAATGTGCTGTCCAGTGGGCAAGGGGGTACAGTTGGAGCTACAGAGGTGCCTACTCTGAGCAGCCCAGTGCCAGAGCAGAGAGGGGAGAAAGGGTGAGACTTGGTTTGGGGAACCAAGGGGAAGGGAAGGCATCCAGGCCTGCAGGAGGCTGAAATCACTGCCTATCCTCACATTTTACTTTAAGAAGTCTGGCTAGTTCAAATGGGGTAATGCAACTCATCTAAATTGATGGACAGCTCGGAGATAGGTGGAAGCCACGCCTGTGTTTCTGTCTTTGCCAGGAAATGAAACACAAAGTCTGCTAGACATGCCTGGGCTTCCTGGTTCTCCATGCTGAAGATAATTATCCAGTTGTGTGCCTTGGGACCAATGTCCCAAGTCCACACAGTCCTTTATTAGCTGCCACCAAGCTTCTGTCACACTGAGGAGCTCAGTAGCTAGATACAGGTGCCACAACCCCAGGACAGTGGCACCCACAATAAGTGGGGACAGCCTGGCGTCCATGAGAAGAGAAAGAGTCCCTTCACTTGCCTTGTAACAGGTAGCAGGTTTGCTTGAAAACCCAAAGGAGCACAGAAAGACCCATAGAAAGGACCATGAAGAGTTCCACTCACACTGCCGCCTGGGTGGGGGCCAAAGAGGCGAAGGGCAGGCCATGTGATTTCTGAGGGTGCTTTTACAGACGGCAAATGACAAGTGTGCTAATCACACGCTTTTATAGGAAAGGTGAGACTTGGTTCTGCCGTGGCAAACAACACGGCTGTCACTGTCACTGACTTCCCCCGTGACTTTCGCACCTCCTTCCACTCTGTCATGTCGTCCGTGGTGTCGCGTCAGAAGGAGTGTTATTCTCACAGAGGAGGCTGAGACCAGAGAGGATCTTAGAGCCGGAGAAGTGCATGACAGCTGGAATCATGTCAGGGTGGTTATTTATGTGGAGCGCTTGTGCCCCTAGGGAAGGCCTGCTGGTTGCCCAGTCCCGGAGTGGTGGCACCCTGGGTGGCGGCCATGCTGGTCTCATTGTCTCCTCCACCACAGAGTCTCCACAGACAAGACAAGCTGGTGCTCCAGCTCTAGGAGCAGCATGGGAGCCCTGGGACTAAAAGCAGTCTGGATACATGGTCTAGAGGCCCCTTGTCTGATTTGCATATGACTTGGTAGGTTGGGGTTTATGTTTGCTCACCAATTAATGCGGGTTAATCGTGCGTCCCAAGAGACATATTGAGGTCCCAATCCCTGTTGCTTCAGACTAGACCTCACCCGGAAATAGGGGTATTGCAACTGTATGTACATAAAACGAGTCCACACTGCAGGAGAGCCAGTCCCTTACCAGCTACGAAAGTGTCCTTGTGACAAGGAGGTGGAGACTGGCATGATGTAGTGGAAGCCAAGCCATACCAAGGACAGCTGAAGTTAGGACAAGATGGAGAAGGGTCTTCCCAACACCTTGGAGTGCTCACCTTAGCTTTGGCCGACTGGCCTCTAGAGCTTTTCACAAGCCAGCCAGCCCTGCTTTTAGCCACCTAGCATGTGGCACCTTATTGACACACATCTCAGGAATGAACACAAGCCTCTTCCTAAGCTCAGCTTGGCCTGTATTTTTCCGGAAAACACTGTGACCTAGCACAGGGGTCTAGACTCTATTGGGTCCAGCTCTACACTAGTCAGGGTTGAGTTTACCTTTGGAGTGCCTGGAGCAAGAAACCCCTAATTTCTCCATTTTCAGGTGTGCCGTGGGACCTCAGCAGTAGAGCAACACACTTCATCTATAGCGTAACCAACGTTTTCTCATCTGACCCTCTCAACAGTTGATAGTTCTTTGCTGCCCCTTTCCACTGGACTTAGTTTTTCAGGCATCGTAAAGATCAACTGCCATCTCAGATCTGCCACATACATCCTCAGGAGGCCCTAAGCTGTGCCATCCTACCAAGAAGCTGGCAATATGGCCAGAGGGTACCTCCCCTGTGACTGAGGAACATCACTCACTCCCTTTGGTCTTTGTGAGTTTGTGTTTGCCACGTCGCCCCAGGGCACGCTTCCCCTCTCAGTTCTGCATGTCCCACCTTCCAAGGACTCAAAGAGCAAGAAGGGTCCTGCGTAGCAGGCTGGGCTACCAGGCAAACACCCGTCTCCCGGGCTGGTCCTCTGCATAAACCTGATCCAGGTTTGGGGGAAACCTCTTGCCTCCAGGAGCTATCCCTCCTGTGAGGGAGCAGCTTTGAGGACAGATTACAAGGGCCTCTAGCAAGAGCTTCCTCATTCATTCAGCCATTCCAGTTCCACGCCTGTGCACAGTTAGTGTCCTGTAGCGTTGCAACCCATGCTGGGTGTTGAGGATGCATAGAGAGTGAAAAGCAAACACTCCTATTCTCCCAGAGCTTAGAGAACTCAGGCAGACTGCCAGGGAAGCCAGGCAAGGAGTAACACCGAGGGCAATAAGTGCTCTGAGAGGGGATAGACCGTTGTTAGGGGCTCCGGGCAAGCTTGTAGAATGCAAGCTCACACATGTGTCCGGACGTGTTGCACACAGGCTCACCCTAAGCCTTGGGAGGGAGACCTGCTGTCACCCCCACATGGCTGAGCCCAGAAGGAAGAACAGCCTCCCCTCAGGACCTGCAAGGCTATCGGGAGCTGCTATGGGGATCTGCCCAGATGTGCTATACCAAGGATACCCCTACCTGCTGCCCCTACCACTCAAGTACTAGGAACTCACAGCAGCCGGTGACCTGTCTCAACTCTACCTTCTCACACCCCCTGCCCAGCTGCCCTGACACGCCCACCCTTCTCCAGCTCTCCAGCCGGTCACCCCAGGTGGATGACTTCACCTCTGTGGTTCAGGGCTGATCTTGAGATGCTTCTCTGACTAAACCCCATGCCTCTGGTCTGTGTTGGAGCTGTGTATACCAGTACACCCCTTACACCTGGTCCATCTCACAGTGGTGTGAGTCTGTCGATGTCTGTGGTTGTGACAGAGCCCCCTCCCCTGGGTTGAGCATTTCCTTCGAAGCTATAATTAATCTTGTAAGTCATTCATTTGTTGGTTCTTTCAACAAACGTTTAGTGATTTAACATTCTTCTCCTAATAAATGGAGCATCTGATGAAATCAGAAGTCACGCCTGACTTAGCCACCTGTGCATTATTTTGCAGGAAACAGGAGAATCAGTACTGTTTTAACCAACGTAATGACAGTGCCACCCCACCCCAAACTAACGTGTTCAGACCCTAACTCCCAAGCTTTGCAAGGTGATGAGGCGGTGAAAAGGGACTCTATAGAATTCTCCTGTTTCCCAACTGTCTCGTGAGAATTCAGTGGAGAGGGCTGTCTCCAAGCCAGAAGAAACCAAGCCCAGAACCTTGCCCATGCCAATGCCCCACTCTTCAGCCTCCAAAATTGTCGGAATAACTCCAGCATCCAGGAGAGAGTCCTCTGGCTGTTCCTGTCCTGCAGGTCATCAGCCCAGCACACCCATGCCCTATTGCCCACCCCCACCCCCAACCACCACCGTCTAATATTAGCAGACCTGGTCCTGGGGCTGGAGTTTGTTAGCTCAGAAATGACCAGGCCTAGAAAAAAAAATGTTGTGGAGCAGATGGTCCCATGGAGGAATAAGTTAGCTGTGTGGGCACCAGAGGGCCGATAAGTCCACAGGCACTCAGGGACCTCTCAGGGTAGACACTGGGTCCCCTTCAGGAATGCTGAGGGTGAGCTACACATTGGATCGTTCAGCTGCGGCACAAGCCTGCCAGTGAGAGTTGTATTTATTTTGAGCTACATAAAGCACATTTGATTAATTGAGCAGGAGGGAACCTGGCTGAGACCTTCTCTACTCTCCTCTTTGGGCCTGAGGACCTATTATTTTTGCTGCACCAAAGAGCAACAGAAGCTTGGCTCTCCTCTGTGATCCTCCAGGCTTTAGGGATGCTGCAAGCGCTGGGCTGCCTCTGTGTGATGTGCTCTTACGCAAGCGGGCATTGACATTTTAGCAGACTATAGCTGAGGGTACCTCCAGCTCCTTTTCAGGGGTACCTTTCTAACTGCGGATGGATTTTAAAGTGCTGCTGCCATCTAACGAAGTGTCCAAAGGCCCCTGGTGCAGAAGGGAAGGAGTCACACCAGCATGACCTGATCCTGGGCCTCTGGGCTAGCCACTCCACCTGCGCTTTCTACTCCACGCTACCTCCAGATCTTCAGTGTCTCCCCTTCCCTCCTTCCCCAGCCTTCAGGGCACCTCCCCTATTTCACTCTTCTCTATAGACCACGTCGGGTTCCCATAGACCATATAGGGCATGAGCTTGACAATAATATCGAGTACAAAGGGATCTCAGGAAAGCAGAACAGGAAAATGCCTACTCCCCAGCGGGCCCAGTGGCGTGTTTCCAGGTGCTCTGGGTACCAGGTGCTTGGCTGGTTCATGTCCCAAGCTGATGCTGGCAGGAGACAGAGGTGTGGGCCTCTGGGGAGCAGGGACTGCTGCTGCTGCTGTCTCATTAATCATCTGCTAATTGTGGCAAATGGGATTTTACAGCTCCCCAAGCCCTCACTGTGAACTATGTCTGCACCTCAGAAGAGGGGGTTGCAGGCCAGCCTTGGAGTCCCTTCAAGACCTGCCTGGCTAGTATATCAGGCCCTCTATGTGACTCTGGGTACCACAGCCATCTGGTTGGTGGAGGGAGGGAAATCTGGAATCTACACTGAGCCTCTCTTTCTCCATTCCCTAGTAACACCCTCAGTGAGTCAATCACATTGGGTGTCAGGGAGCCCATTGGCCAAAAGGATGACTTAGTCACTTAACAGACCCTCTGAGTGGCACATTGAAAAGAAGGCACTGGCTCACTAGCTATAGCCACTTGGTCTCAGGGTCTCTACTTCCTCACCTGCAATGTTTGAGAATAGTAATTACCTCTCTAGGGACTAGAACAATGAAATTAAACTGCATCCAAGTGCTTCTGGTAGAAGATGCTTCTCAGTACCCATCCTAAGGGCTCCCTCACATGTCTACCTCTTGTCCACCCTTGCTTTTTATGTGCTGGTGGGCACAGTTCCACAGTAATAAGCAGTGCTTAAAGCAATGAGTGCTTGATGATGTCTAGGTTCCACACTTTACATCTCTGCTGTCTGCTGCACCTTGCAGGCAGGCCCTCCAGAGCAAGCAGGAGCAGGGACCAGGGATGGGAGTGCCCTATTTCAAGGTGCCCTAGCAAAGACGCAAACCTGGGGCTGTTCTGCTCAGCTTTGTGCCTCAGGGGTCGGCTCAAGCCTTCCTTTCTCTGTGTCCACCACCATCTGGACACTTTTGCAGAGCCCTCTCTTTGTCCCCTCTCTCACCCCTGCTATGTGACGCAGACTGGGGCAGGGATAATGAAGCTGAGGTTCCGGTGTTCATGCCGTAGCCTCCTCATTGAGTGGCTTGGATAGCCATGTGACCCTCGTGGGCCCCCAGTTCCCTGGTCTGGCGAGTGAGGCCTTCTTCACAGAGCAGTCATGAGAGAAGGGAGGAGCTTGAGAGTGTGCTGGGACTTGGGAACACGCAGAAGGACAGCGCAATTCAGGCACAGCCACATAGCGTCCTACAGATGGCAGGAAGGTACAAGGCTATTGGTAAAGCCATAGCAGATCCTCACAAAGGCTTGTGTCTCCCCCTGTAGTCTCGACACCCACACCTCATCCTGGCAATAAAGGGAAGACTGGCTCAGAATGCTTCTGTTTCCATGGTTAAAGGAGCATGGCTTCCAGGGGCTTCTAATTGGCTGATGAATGATGGAGAGGATGCAGCTTCCAACCTCACGAAGTTGACAGGGTTCATCGGGAAGGGGGCCAGCCACAGCAGTAACTCCAGCATCTTGCCTTCCTCACAGCTGGGACATCCCTAGCTGCCCTGGCTCTGGCAGGAGCCCCTGAGGCCCTCAGCTTCCTGTGGTGCATGCCTAGCCTCTGACAAGCCACTGTCATCCCCTTGGCATCTATAACCATCATTTGCAGGCACTGAAAATATCTTCCATTTCTTCAAGGAAATTTCCCTGAATAGGAGAAAAATCATGAAATGTCTGAAGAGGGAGTTACATGTTTGTTTGTTTGAGAATCGAGGATGCTTATCTGAGTGTTACTTCATGGCTCTGCAGAAAAAAACATCCTCAGGGACCCCCTGATGGTGACAAGATCAAGGTCACAGCTGACCATGGTGGCTCATGCTTATAATACCAGCACCCAGGAGACTGAGGCAAGAGGACTGCTGTGATTTTAAGGCCAGTCTGGGACACATAGTGAGTACCAGGGCAGCCAACGCAAAAATAAAGATCATATGTCTTCCAGCGACTTAACCATCTCCATGTAAATTAATTCAACCAGCCTACCTCTGGGTTCTCACTGTTTACTATCGGATGTGCGGACTCATGAAGGTACAGTCAAGCTCCTAAGCATTTACTCATATTATATTTATGAATGTAATGCCATTCACAGAACGATCATAGGATGCAGTCTTCATGAAAAAGCTGAAGCCTGGGAGGGTCAGCCTCTTACCCACATGCTGCTGGGCTACAAGGCTTAGACCTCTGTCATTCTGTGACCTGTCACTTTGCACCTGAGGTCCCAGTCCTCCGGGAGCCCACACACATACACCTGTCCAGTGGAAACCACCTCATGCCTGCCCTCCTGTTCTCTCAGACATCCTCCTGCCTCATATGTACTTGGTCTGTTCCCTCTACCAGGAAGGCTGTAGGAAGCAGCCTCCCGTGATGAGTGCATCACAGGCTGAGTCAAGCTCATGGGGATCTGCATCTGAGCTCTGCCCTTTCTCAAACTGCTCAAGTTCCCTTCCCCAGAAAATGGAGAGATGCCAGCATCTTGTTGCTTGATGATTCAGAGCACCAGCCGTGCTCTGCCTGAAGTCGGAGGCCCTGCTCTGGCTCTGAGGCAAGTCTCTCTAACCTGGTGGTTAACATTTCTGCCACTCTCTGAGCTGCCTCCATGTCCCTTAAGGGCAAGGGCCCCACGCTGACCGAATGCTGTATCTTATGCTTAGCAAGAGCTTGGCCACAGTTCATTGAGTAGTTCCTCTGGGGGGCCCCCAGGCTCCCCTGCCTCCTGCAGCCTTTTCACTCTCTGGCTGTGTCTCCTCACTCCATTCTCAGCCTACCACACTCACGCCCCGGGCCTCCCAGCAGTCAGTGTGTCCCCGTCTGGATCCCTCCGCCCATACCACCCTGCTGTGTTCTTTCCCTGGAGAGCTTCTGCCCTTCATAGACTGTTTAATGTTTAACTCAGGGCTCCTGTGATCCCTAAGAAGGTTTTTAGATACCCCAGGCTGACTAGATCCCACCTCCATGTCTTGGACGGCTCAGGACTGCCTTCTTACCAGAGTCCGTCTCACTGTACTGGCTATACTCATCCACCTATCTGCTTTCCCTGTTTGGCTGTGACTCCAAGGACTGGGCCACCTCTGGATGGAGACACTCTTGACATTGGTTCTTCAGAGCACCTGCCCGCTGAGATAAGCACCTTCTGTGGCCTGGGTGTGACTTGGCCACTGTTACCTTTGTGTCCTAGAGGCGGTGTTGGTTGTAAGGGGGCAGGAGACAGTACTGCAGGGCTGTGTCTACATGTGAATGTGCATTTTCTGCTTCAAGTTCAAACCTTGTTCATCAGCATAGCAATTAAGAGCAGCGCCGAGTGACAGATGGCCCGGCGCTGAGCCTGAACCCTGGCTCCACAGCAGACCTGGAGCAGGGCAGACATGTCTGGCGTGGTGGATGCTTTCATTGATCTAGAGTCCAGCTCTAAGGCTGCTGCTGTGGAGCCAGCCAGATGACATCAGGGCCAGCAGTGGGGGCTGGGCCTAAAAGGGCCAGGCCATATCACAGTCTCCTGGGACGACTGGGCAAAGTAGCCCATCTCTATTCGAATCTGGGTGCTTTTGTTTAATGTTGTGTTATATTGTTATCTAAAATTTACGGTAGGAGGGTCCAGAATCCCACCTTCAAAGTTCCTTCGACATTAAGGACACCCCCCAGGCAATGGAGTTCTGATCGTTCCTCAGGCATTTCTGGATTTTTCAGTTATTACTCAGAATCGAGGTGTCCAGGCCCTTGGGCCTCACTTAGCAGACACTTAGGGTTTCTTGTCTGGAGTTATGTAAGATCAGTGTTCGTTGACACGATTCTATATAAGAGACTGTAGTGGTGCCTTCCCTACTTCCTGTTAGCCCCTGGCCTGAACTGGCTGGATGGTTATTACTCTGTGGATGGTATTGGCTTCTCTATAAAAGAAATACCAAATTAGCATCCACATTGCTGCCTGGGCCATAAATTTAAGGCAAAGTACAGTGCCCAGCACCAGCATGTATACCACCACATTAGTTCACCAGTGTTAGATTCTACCCTGGCCACACGGGGAACCCCTGAGGGGCATTTGCATGCCCTGGGACATACAGTGGGCAAGCAGCCAAGCTGAAACCACGTGCTGGTCTCGAGAGGCCTCTTCCCCTCTGAATGTTTCAGATCATCAGAAATGTGCAGACCCTGCCATGTTCCTACCCCAGCCACTTGAGCATACAATCTCTAAGCAGAGTTGGGGCTGATTCTCAACTATCGGCCATCTCCATCCTAGTGAAACAGAAGAGAGAGAGGTGCAGACCTGGAGGTGAATCCTGCTGTCTGTTGTTAGTGATGTGGAAACCATACATCTTGTTTAAGGAGGTGCTGACAAGTCATGTACACAGAGAACCACGCTGAAGCCAAGGCCGGGAAGTCCCTCAAGTGGGAGGCAGCCTCAGCGAGGACCACCACATCAGTGGCACTCCTGGGGCTGCAGGCAGAATACAAAGAGGGTCTTGCTCCCTTGGAATTAGTAGCTTTGGAGATCCCCATGCCATCAGGGAATAGCCTGCCCTCACCTGCTCTCCTTACCAGCAATGGATGGGGAAGGCCTCCTTGGGACCACCCTTGCCCTGTCCTTGCCAGACATGTCCTCTTCCTTCTTCTCGCTCACTGACACAGAGCCCTAGCCTGCATCTGATGACCTTCTGAGGCTGCTGCTGGGAGGACCTCAGTCCAAAAAGCATATTCTTGGACTTTGTAGCAGCTGGACATTAGAGGTTATAAGGACATGCTAGGTGAGTATTTCTGCTGCTGACATCCTATCTCGCCATCAGGTATCTAGAGCGAATAGTGGGCATCACAAAACATGACCAGAGAAAAGCATTAATTCTCTCCCAGCATCCTGATGACAGTGTCCACACATCACCCTAATCCCACACAAAAGGACCCCATGTCCTTTCTGTCTTTAATTACTGCATGACCATAACAGCTGAAGGAGACTCCAGGCATCCATTCTCCTCTTGGGAGATAAAAATATGATCAAACTTCATGAAGACTCAAGCATGACGGCTCATCCCTCTTTCAAGACAGCTATCACTGAAACGTACAGATGACAGGCGCTTCAGGGGGAGATATCCCCTTGGGAGCCCGTCACCTGATGGTGACTCCCCCTCCCAGCACTTGCAAGCACACATCTCACATCCTTCTTACCCTTACTATAAATATAAAGTCCTGGTTTTTTATTTGTAAGACTTAAGAATGTTCTACTAATGTGATCTGTTCAGGCATAGAGGAAATCTTTTTTTAAACAAGAAAGTGTGTTTTCTCTCCAAGGAGTTCAGAGATGTTTCCATTTCTAGAATTCATATTACAGACTCAGTGGCCTCATCAAGATGGTTGAGAAGAGTTTTAGAAATTTTTTTTACCATATTTTGGAATATTTGTATGTGCACAGTGAGATAGCTGATGAATAGGACCCCAGATTAATTTATATTTTAAAAAGATGTTATGTATGTATATACATATATATGTAGTTTGAAGGTAATTTTATACAGTATTTTTAATAATTTGTGTATAAAACAAAGTTCCATGGTGTGGAATTTTCCACTCTGCCATGTAGGTGCTCAGAACATCTCAGACCTGGGAATAGTCCAGATTTCAATTTTGGATTGAGAATGCTCAGCCTGTGTTCCTAGTTCTATTCCATGCCAGGGATGTCAGCTACTTGTCTTATGACTGTGACTAGTTACCTGACAAGAAGCAAATTAGGGGAAGTTTTAGCTCATGGTTTGAGGACACAGTCCATCACTGTGGAGAAAGCATGCCAGCAGGAGTATGCGGCTGCTTGCTCACATCGTGGTTGTCCTGGAAGCAGAGAAAGATAGATGCTGGTACTCAGATGCCTTTCTCTCTTTTCTCTTTTTATTCATGCTGAGGCCTCAGCTCATGGGATAGTAGCACACATTCTCGGGCATGGGAGGGGTCTTCCCCTCTCAGTTAATTGTCTCTGGAGATGACATCATCAGTATGTCCAAAGGCATGGTTCACCAATGCCCTAGGCATTTCTTAATTCAATTAAGTTAGCAATCATAACCAAACATCCTGGAATAGAGAGATGGCTTAGCAAGTGAAGGTGCTTGCCACCAAACCTGATGGCCTGAGTTTGACTCCTGGGACCCACATGATGGAAGGTTAGGACCAACTCCTCTGACTTCCACACCCACACTGTGGCACTGTTGCTGTCATTCTTAATCTTAGTAGTAGTATCACTATGAGTCAGGGTGTGACCCAGCCAGAGTCTCCTCATCAGTAGGATATGTACACAATGTCCACTTTACCCTCCTCAAATTCCAGAAAACAGTCAGTGTGTTCATTTCTCTAGGCCCCAGTGTGTGCACCTGTGAAATGAAGAAATTGTTTGGCTGAACTCCAAAGCCCCTTCCTGCTCAGCATCCTCATCGTGAACCTCACAGCAGTATCTCCAGCATTTACTATGTGACTCATAGACTCTTAATTATACACAGCCATATAGACTGCTGCATTCCCAGCTCACAGTGAGACAACTGAGGCCAGACAAGGGCAGGCCACTCACATTGGGTGTTGAAGGATGTAGGCACTGCCTGCTACCAGCACAGACCTCCCTACTAGGATATATGAGGTAAATTTAGTAGCACTGTGGCCAGGGCCCAAGGGCACCTGAATCTAGTGATACAAGGTCACTTCGAGGGTTGGCCCACATATGCGTGGATGGTAGTTTGTCTTGAGGGATGACATACTTTTGTCGGAATGAAGTGCTCCCTAGAAAGGTCACTAGAAGGGAATGGCATTGGTGTGTCAGAGAACTCACACCCAATCTGGGGAATGATCATTTCATGCCTATGTGTTCAGTGTTACCCTCACACCAGTGGAATGCTATGATTGATTGGAACATCAGGAGATGCTGAGAAGCCTCCCCAGCACCCACCCACCAAGTGTCAGTACTACTTTCACTACCCAACTCCCATTAATGCCACCTAAAATGTCTTTGCCCATCGCCCCATGCTGCATCCCCAGGGTGGACACTCATTACTATAAACAATTCCCCCCAGCTGCCTTGTGTGTCAGGCCGGCAGTTCCTGAGACTTCTCCTCTGGGTGGCAGCTGCTCTGGGTGTTAGGGGAGAGCTGGGCCCCAGTGGGGACAGGACCTCCCTGTAGCTGCCTCCTGCTAAACTCTACCCTGTCACCACTCTGTCCCTCTGGGCAGACGATGCTTCTCCTTGAACATAACAAGTGTGTCCCATCTTGGGACTTTTTACCTGCCAGGCCCTCATCTATGGATCTGTGTTTGTTCCATCTGGGACTCTTATTCATATGATACCAGCTACGGGTTCCTTTGCTTGCATGTCCTGCGACTCTCCCATCGCCCTTCTGTTTGGGGCACAGGAGTCCTGGCCACCTTCTGGTATCATCTTCATTTGTCTGCCTGTTGGATTCATGATTGACTCCCCCAGTCAAGTGCGCATTCCCTAAGAGCAGGGACTCAGTCCAGCCCTGCCTTGCTGTGCCCAAGAGCACAGACTTCAGTGTGTGGCTGTTGGTCAAGTGACTTGAGTAAGCATATCTCAAGCCCCCACTTCAGGTCAGGCACCCTATGAGGAGACAACAATGTCAAGGTGAAGGGCACAGCCCATGCACCCTAGGAGCTTGCTGTCTCATCTGGGTGGAGACAAAGCAGGCTAGAGGGCAGAGAAGAAAAGGAGTTCAGATGAGAGCAAGGAAGGAAGGATGTGGAAGAAACTCAACCTGGAGTGGGAGATGAAGGGCAGTGTGCAGAAGAGAAGGGGCGTGCCCAGCATCTGATGAAGCAGGGAAGATATGGAATTATAGATGTGGTGAGCCATGGGGAAGGCACAAGGGCACAAAGCTCAGAGCTGCAGGGGTGTCTGGAGCCTGGGAAGTGAGGATGGAGTAGAAGAGGCCCCCTCTGAGAACACTGCCCCACAGCAGGAACCTAGACATCATCCCTACAGAAAAGAAGCCATGTAGACAGTCCAGACTGATGGCTGAGGAAGTAGGCTCCAAAGTGACTCTCAGGCCCACATCAAATGTTCACTCTGCTGCTTTTTTTTTTTAATAAAGATGTATTTGTTTGTTTACTGTATGTGTATGAGTGTTTGCCTGCATGCATGTCTGTGTATCGTGTGCTTTCAGTACCCATGGAGGGCAAAGGGGTTAGATCCCCTGGAACTGGAGTTACAGATGGTATGAGCTGCCTTGTGTGGGTGCTGGGAACTGAACCTGGGTCCTCTGGAAGAGCAGCCAGTGCTCTTAACTGCTGAGCCATCTCTCCAGCCGCTTCACTCTGCTACTTATGCATTGCACAACTGGCCCAGGAATTCTTTGTCCCTGAGCCTCAGTTTCCTCCTTTTGGAAGCAGGTCAGCATCTGCTAACACACGCCGAGTAGTTGAGACTTCTGTCATTGGTGTGCGTGGTTTGTAAGGGGCCAGCAGAGGGCATGGAGGAGGGGACAGGTTGATTTAGGCTAGATCCCTCAGTCATGCTGTGGACCATGGCTTGGCAGTGACTCTGGGGAAGCAGGTGAGACAAGGACAAGAGGAAGAGTTAGGAAAGTGCTGAAAGACCCAGGAAAGCTTGGATTCAGAGGCTCTGTGCTAGAAACTTGATTAGGAGAGGCACAGCCATACTTGACCCTAAAGAGTAAGGGGACAGGGACAGAGGAGTCCCAAGCCTGTCAGGCAATAGCAACTAGGACTAGGGAGAGACACAGTCCACCCTGGCACCGGTTCCGCTGCCAGCTCATTGCGTCTGCACCCTTGTAAGATGGAGCCAGCTCTGCATCTCAGACAGCTCTTGTGCTGGGAAGGAGTGTCCCATCATTTGTACTGAGTGATGCATTTTTAATTAAAATGGTAATCACTGGAGCATTCCCTAAAGTTTTACTTGGGGAATTTGCCTTCTTGCAGGCTCTACCTTAATTAGCATTCTATTTATCCCTTATTAATAAATGATATCCAAGCAGCTTCTTCTGTCTCCTTTGATCTCAGGGTCTCATCATTCATGAGCCAAACTCTGTTCCTCATTGACAGTCAGGGGTCAGTGGGCCCAAGCAGACCTGATTTGGAGTTTGAGAACTAGGATTTTCAGTAAACTCCCAGCAACATGGAGACAATTTTCTTGCTGTCCAGGTCCAGCAGTCATCATGTGCACCTCCAAGGTTGAGGGTGGCACCTTTAAAAAACACATCTTTTTGATGAAGCTGCTAAACTGGACAGATAGACCCTAGATAGTAGCCACAGATCGATCCATCGGGACCCAGCCCCAGAAGCTGGATGCCAAGGAGCCTGGGTGCCAGCTGGTGGGCTTTTGCCCAAAGTCAATGAGGTTCGGTAACTCCTTCAGGGTCACAGAGCTAGGCAGTGAGTGCCCAAGAACCGCAGAAGGCTGGCACTGCCTTAGTACCTGTTGTATACCTCACACTGGGGACTTACATGCAAGGTCCCGATCAATGTTCTAAGCCAACTAATAAAGTAGAGATGGTTTTCCTCCAGCCTGTAGAAGAGAAAACCAGCCATAGTGAAATTCATTAACCTTCATACAGCTCCCCAGCTGTTAAAAAAAGCCCATCAGACATTTAAGTCAGGAACTGTGGACTTCAAAGCCCTCAGTTTCTTTTGTTGGCTGTATTCAAACTACTCTTTCCCAGTTTGAACCCCACCGCCCTACTAAAACACCTTTAGAGGGGACATCAGATCCTTTCTGCTCAGAGTGTGCACACCAAAGACCAGCAGACCATGGTTAAGATGTGGAACCTAGACCCCACTACAGACTCATGGACCAAACCCTACACTTGAACAAGATCCCAGGATGTGCCAACACCTACTGAAGCTTGCAAAACAAACTGGAGATCTGACTTTGGGTTGGCACTTGCTGCCATGTGTCTTAGCAGAGGGCAGGATGCAGATGTGGCCTGAATCCTTGGCCATGAGCCAGATTCTTGAAGCTGTATTCCCATGTTGATGCTCTTGGACTTTTGGAAGATGATAAGGGAGCCAGGAACCATTCTTAGAATCCCTTGACATCAGGGTTGGAGAAATGGCTCAGCGGTTAAGAGCAACTGGCTGCTGTTCCAGAGGTCCTGAGTTCAATACTCAGCAACCACATGGTGGCTCACAACCATCTATAGTGGGATCTGATGCCCTCTTCTGGTATAAAGTTGATAGAGCATGCATGTACATAAAATAAATAAACAAATCTTAAAAAAAAAAAAGAGCCCCATAATGTCTAGCAAGTGTCTTTAGCTTTATCATAAGCACACAGTAAGACATGGCATTGGTCATACAGATCTTTGCTTTTGTCAAGAGTTACAATAGGCCCAAAGTATAGCTGGTTATTTAGGACAGTGGAGGTTGGATTAGCAATCACATGTGCCTTTAATTAATTAAAACAAACAAACAGCAACAACAAAACCAGAGCTATGCGTTAATTACCTTCCAGATATTGACTTGTTTAGGAAATGCCTTTCAAATTGTGAGGTCCGTGGGATGAAGGGGATTATGAAACAGGTCTCTGGGGGAGTGGGGTGAAGAGATGGCTCAGTAGTCAAGAGTGTTCAGTTCCCAGCATCCGTGTCAGGTGGCACACAAATGCCTGTAACTCCAGCCCCAGGGTTCTGACACCATCGTCTGTACTGTACTTGAATGCACATGTACACACACACACACACACACACACACACACACACACACAGAGAGAGAGAGAGAGAGAGAGACAGAGACAGAGACAGAGACAGAGACAGAGACAGAGACAGAGACAGAGAGTCCAGAAACCGTGAGAGGCAGCTGATGCCCCATGCAGTGTTTCCTGCCATCCTCAGCAGCCCTGTGGTTACAGGAGCATCAACTGACGCTGGTGACAATAGATAGCCAGCAGGATAAACTGCCCACTCTGTGTGGTCTGAGCCGACCTCATGCCGCCTGCCTCAGGAGAATGGCTGTTCCTGTCATCCCCTCCTAACACTGAGGAGAAGTGAAAAGCCTCGCTCTGAGTTTCCTGCTTAAGAATGGCAGGGGCCGGGTTCCTAGCCAAGCCTCTCAAGCCCCTTCCTTCACACAGTCCCATCCATCCTGCCACCCGGATTCTGTCTGCTGTCCTGCTGAAGCTGCCCAGCCATTTGGCCGAGCCATCTCAGTGACAGGCGCTGACTGGCTCGCTCTCAGCAGCTGTCAAGTGGACAGTGTCTCCTCTTCTGTGGGTGACTTTGAGACAGAGCTGCTTCTACTGTCTGTCTTCAGGTTGGCTCTCCTTAGTGCTGAGCACAGGTGCAGCCTTTCTAGCCAAAGTGTGTGTGTGTGTGTGTGTGTGTGTGTGTGTGTGTGTGTGTGTTGCACATGCCATTTACATGCATGCTATCAAGCCCGAAGTTAACCTCATTCCTTGGGTGGTGTACATTTTATTTTCTGAGGTAGGGTCGCTCACTGATCTGGGCCCATTTGCTTCATCTGGACTAGCAGGGCATGAGGACTGGCCAATAAGCCCCAGATCTGCCTATCTCTGGCTCCTCCAACTCTGAGATTACACGTGTGTGCCACTGTGCCAGCCTTGTATATATGTGCAGAGCATCATGCATTTTTCAATGAAATTTCATTAGCACTTAAGGTCCCTAGAACCGATGGCTTTATCTTGCTTAATACAGTATTCTCAGCATTTAGAACAAAGCTTGACATACTGTGGATGTGTAATAATAAATGCTTGCTGGATAACCTAGGCTATGTAGCGAGGCCCTGTCTAAAATAAAAGCAAAAATTAATAAATAAGCAAACAAATGAATATATAAACATGAATAAACACATAAACCAAGAGCCCTGTGTCACTCTCATGGCCTCCCCTGTGTCTTGTATCTGTGGGGTCCAGTAGCCTTTACTCTGCAAAGTCACAGTGTCCATCAGTCCTGTGGCCTGAGTCTCCTTAAGGTCAGGTAGAGCAGTGGTCTGCAGTCTAGGGATGCACAGCTATGTGTAGGACGTGTGTGCATATAAAAAAGGTATCGGCTTCCGGATACAAAACTTAATTTTTTACTCTTTTCCAAAATTGATCTGACCAAGATCTACCCAAGGGAGGCTTCCAGGGAACCCTCTGCTGGACAATTTGCTCAGGAGTTTCAAGCTGCCACAGTGCTGAAGGGCTGAAAGGAAACACTGGTTCCGAGTGAACATCTTCCCTACGCTGGGGAACCTCAGACACACCGAGCATCCAGGTTTTACCTCCTGTCAATTCTAGCCACAGGCAAGGCTTTCAGGCTTGTGTTAGGGGGTCCGAGCCCGGCTCAGAGGAAACAGTACATGGAGGGAATGCTGATTCCCCTCAAGGTTTTTGAAACATTTTTGAGTATTTTTTAAAGCCATGTTGAACAAAATCTATGGATCGATTGGTTTCATCTTTTTCCAGTTTGGCGTGCTCCACTCAATTAAGTTCAGACCTTCTTCTCTCCAGTCACATAAGATCTTTATTCTAATTATATTTCATCTTAATTTTATTTCCTTTTATAGACTGTGTGTCCTTTCTACAGTCTATTGACATAACTTCGCACCCAGTTAGTGACAACTTTTAGCTGCCGAGTCTAAAAGACTCTCAGAGCTCAAACATTTCCCGGCATTCTTCTTTGGGGTAAGAGAGCAAAGGGATGGAAGCCCGCAGAGACATGCAGCCGTGTGGAAAGCCATTATCTGCTGCCATTCTGATTCAAGATCAAATGTCATGGACATTGGAAGCCCTTTCACTCCGTCTGAACGTGATGCAATCAGTGTCTTCCCTGAAAAGTTATCAAGAAGCAGACAGGTTACAAACGCTCAGGCCTGAATGGTTCTCTTGAAAGAGGTCTCCCTGCGTTCAGCTGATAATCAACCCACTGGCCACATTGAGGCAGCCACTGCCGCCGCCGAGGGGGACTCACTGTTGCCCTCCTGACAGGAGCACATAATCCCATCCGCGCCCATGGGAGGTATGTGCCTGCTTCACTAGAGACAATAGGCCAACAGAAAGGGGCACTTGTTCCCAGCAACTGAGGGAGTAAACGCGATTGGCTGTTCCCAGCCACCGTCTATGAAGGGCCTTGCTGAGCCCTCAAGCCCTTCCTTTGTCGGGTTGCAGAGTTGGGGACTCAGCCTGCCTTCCTCTACCACATGGCTGCCACCCACCTTCCCCGAGCAGAATTCTCCCCAAGTCCCACCAAGACTGGCCTCTCACCTCTTGCTTCTTCTAGAGATAAGCCCAACGATCCATGTGCCAAAACTGTGACCTGGGTTTCCATGGCAGGGGGAAAGCCAAACTGTTCGTTCTTCACAAAGAACTCACAGCAATAAGAATTATAACCATTTACTGTGCACTGGTCACTTCTGGGCACTAAGCATTTTTAATACACTGTGCATTCCACCACAAAGTCTCCAAGCAGTTCTGCCAGGCCACTATTGTCACCCCCATGAAGTAAGACAAAACTGGACAAGCAGCGGGTAGTACATCTGGTGAGCTGCAACATCTGGGCACAAGGGCTGCGTTCCAGGAGGCAGACATATGGGCTGTGGTTTTGGGCTTAGGGTGACTGATAGGGTATCAGCTAAGTCCTCTTCAGGGCCTCACAGCAGCATATCATCTACTGTACCACATTCTGTACCCCAAAAATGTGACTTGAGTTTCCATTGTATAGACAAAGCCAAACTGAAGATGGAGAAGGGGAGAAGGAATGGCAGTGTGTGTACTATTGCCCAGAGTGGGGCTGAAATGCAGGGACCAGAGTGTGAATATAGATTTGGGTGCTAGTCATGTGGCCCATCTTTGAGGAATATGGGGAGCTGATGTCAGGATCTTCTTGGCAAGCTGGATGTCCTTGGGGCTATCTATAGCAGCAGGCTGAGGCCAGGACTCCTCAGCTGTGCCCTTGGGCTCCTCCCCTGCTGAGGGATGGTCTCACAGCTGAGGCCCCAGATCTCCTTGTCCCATTAGAGAAAGGACTGAGGCCTCGGGCATCAGGCTGAATGCAAGGCCCAGACTGACATGGGACATGCTAAAATGACATGTCATGGGGATTTGTGGGCCTCGCTGGAGCTATTTCCTCCAGGGGGTCTTTTTATTTAGTTCCAATTGGACCCTGTGATTGGTCTCAACCCTGGGCCAGCTGGTGTCCAGGCTCCATATGGCAGTGGCTAGGAAAATGCCATGTTCCGATTGAAATACACTCTGCCATCCTAAGGGTCAGTATATAATTGCCTCTGGCTGGAAAAGGGCTTTGATTTTTAAAATGAAGCTAGGAAGTAATTTCTCCACTTTGGATTTGCTGTAGGATGGGTCAGCATCTTCCCCATTAATTCAGACAGACACAGCATGGAAAAGACAGGCAGGGCCTCAGAAGCCAGCAAGGCTCAAGATGGGCTTAGTGTGGGAATCCTTACAACCTAGCCTTAACATGTGGTCTCAGCCTCTGTCACATTCTGTAGCCAATGTCCAGCTCTTAGCAAGTCTGTCCCCATGCAGAAGTACTAATAGATGTGCTTTAAGGGACACAGTCCATCTGCCACATACCATTCACAGTATTTTACCACTTGGGTACCCTCCAAGAGAGGAATTGTGATTGTACCCATTCTATAGATGGCGTATAACAAGTCACAGAGAGTAAAAGAATACACTCGCAGCTCCATAGGCAATATACTATTGCAAAAAGGGTTACTCTGGAGCCCAAGCTCTTATGCATTTTGCCCTGGGCGTTGTTTAAGAGAGGCAATCACATCTGGACTGTTCCCTGGAAGGCAAACTCTGCTGAGGGTTTTACAGATCTTGTCTGCTTTCTGAAACACTTCTTGTTAGAGCCACTTTAGAGATAAGGACCAGACCAAGCAGCCAGAACTGGGAGTTAACTGAAGCCCTCATCGAGGTCCCATGGATGAACAGCATGGGAATTCAGGGCGTGGTCCATCGTGAGCTGGAAAGCGGTTCTGCCAGGAGGTCTACCTGGCTCAGACCCCAAGCTCTTCTTTGCTCCCCTGTTCACTCTATGGTTTCCCAGCACCCAGGACGACCCCTCTGACATGGGGAAAGTCATCCCTCTTTAGTAAGTGCTCCCTGTCACTGACCAAGTGTGTGTCTAATCACTCATGAGAACCACCTGGCCAGAGAAAGACATGGTCCCCTCTCAGAAGTTTGTGCTTCCTCTAGATCAACGGTCCTCAACCTGTGGATCACAACCTCTTTGGGGGTGACATATCAGACATTCTGCATATCAGATATTTACATTATGATTCATAACAGTAGCAAAATTATAGTTATGAAATAGCAATGAAAATAATTTTATAGTTGGGGGTCATCACAACATGAGGAACTGTATTAAAGGTTTGCCGCATTAGAAAGGTTGAGAACCACATGTTTTCTCCCCTAGTCGCTGGACCAGGAGCCATGTCTAGAGCTGCTGATGTCGACCAACATTATGCGGTTATAACTGTCTCTGATAATATACTGTGCTGCTGCTGTTGGTTGTATGTGTACATGTGGCCTTGCATGCGTGTGTAGAGGCCCAAGGTTGATGTCTAGCATCTTCCTCAAATACCCTCCACCTCTTAAAAAAATGTCATTACATTTTTAGTCATTATTCATCGTGTGTGTGTGTGTGTGTGTGTGTGTGTGTGTGTGTGTGTGTGTGTACATGCAATGCACATAGGGTTCAGGGGTAACAGTGTACAAAGAGGTGCCCATACAGGTCATGTTCGAATCTCAAATCTCCAAGACAGGATTTCTGTGCTAGTGTTGCAAGCAGGTACCAAGACCTGAACTACACTGTCTCCCTAGACAGGAAAAATAAAGGCTAGACCAGGTTTGGTCAGGCCCTACTGAACTCTGATGCACTTGGGGAACTTGCTCTTTGGAAGAATTGGATCTCCTGTGACTCCTCATCCCCTTCCCCACCCCTGGCTGCTCTCTGCCACCTGGTCTACCTGGAGATGGTGATGGAAAGGCAGAGGCAGTCAGATGAGGGAACCCCCCGTTTTGGAAGTGAGTTGCCCTGAAAGACCTCTGTGTAGCTCTTCCCAACTCTCAGTCAGAGTCAGGGTCACTGAGACCCTACAGAGGGTAAAACTGGCTACTGGGGATCCAGCTGCTTGTGTAATGGAGGTCCCCAGGAAGGCCATCCTGGGACCCTAGGTGGGAGCACAGTGGCAGCCACCAGGCAGGAGCTGTGCTGGCTGGGGGCAGTACGGGGTGGGGGGGCGGGAGCTCTGCAATAGCCCAGCTCCCCACAGCCACCTGGAGGGTAGTAACTTCATGGAAGTGGAGGGAGGGGCTGGTTACCCTGGAAACCAACTCTGGTGTCTAAACTCCAGTGCTAATCACCCTAGGCATTTGAGAGGGGGGCTCTATTGTTGAAATTGCCTTGAGAGAGTGTGTGGAAGATTTTATTTCCCAGCTGAGGGTGAATGCTCTCCGTCTCTCTTTCTCACTAAAAGTTACTGTAACCATCTCCATTTTTTGTCTCCACTTTCTCTCCATTGTTTTTGTCTCCACTTTCTCTTTCGTCCTCCATCTCTCTCTGTCTAGAAGAAGCTACAACTTAAATATGGCTTACTTTCTGAACCCCAGACTCATTCCTTTCCTCACATGTAAATAAAGACTCTCTAGGTGCTTCTGTCAGGAGAGCTTCTGTCTCACCTTTAGCTCAGGGTCTGGGAGACTAGCAGAGTCAGGCCATAACTGACTCTTGGAATCCCAAAGCTCAGGGGCTTGTGGGAGGTGCAGAATCAGGGGCAAGTACACGTGGACAGCATGCTACTACCTTTCCTATTGACATTAGCCTTAGCATAGCTGCTTCCAACAGCAGCTTCCCCTGCCCTGCCCTGCCCTGCCCTGCCCTGCCCTGCTCCGCCCTGCCCTGCATGCAGCAAAGACAGTTGAAGATGCCACCATCACTCCGGGGCTACCCCTCCAGGTTAACTGAGAGCCATGGCTACCCAAAGCAGTTGCAGAGGCCAGTGGAATCCAGAAGCAGATCCATGAAAACAGAGCTTGGAGGATGCTGCGACACTTGCCATCCTCTTGTGTCCGCCCCCAAACAGATGTTAGTGTCTGTCACACCAAAGCCAGGCCTGACCGTGACATGCAGAGCTGCTGACAGGAAACAGCTTCTTCCTGGGTTTTCTAATTGCAAACTCTGGACTCATCCCTTGAAGCCAGCCTTTCTTTTTCCTGCTCTCATGCTGTTGTTCTAGGCCTTTCCTTGGTTGCAGGCATCTAGAACAGTTCTCATGTTGCACACTGGGCACTCAGGTGCAGAGGGGAGGCCATGGGCTTCCAGCTGCTTTCTGTCTTTGCTGCTTACTTGGCCTCCTGAGCTTTGGTCCCTGTTCCCTGTCCTTGGCATCCTTTACTAAGATGGGATGGGGGCTGAGAACCAGGGAAGAAGTAAGACTCCATCCATTCTTTTTTTATTTTTATTTGATTTGTTCAGTTCTAGGGGGGGTCAAACCCAGGGTCTTGGGGATATTAGGCAAGTGCTCTACCACTGAGCCACACCCCTAGATCCTGTACATTTTTATTAGCTCCAATATTTTCACTTTGGAGAAAGATAAAATGTCCTTAAATGGTGGTGATGATGGTGGTGATGGTGGTGGTGGTGGTGGTGATAGTGGTGATGACGGTGATGGTGGTGGTACTGATGATGGTTGTACTGATGATGGTGATGATGGGTTATGGTGATGGTGGTAGACTGCAAATGTACTTTTATACAAGGAAGGGACTGGCTTTTAAGGTATTTCTGAGTACCAGTTCCATGCCACTTTAAGCAAAGCAATGGTATTCTGGATGATACAAGCTTCAGTGCCTGGAACTTAGTAGGTGTACAAGAAAATTGTGGAGGATGGAGAGAGGGTAGTCAGCCTGGGTGTCAGCTGTCTCTGATTGGCAGATGGGAAGTCAGCCTTCGAGAGCCTGCCAACCTGTTGCAAATGGCCCAGCTATGATAGCAAAGGCAGTTAGCTGAGGGAACCCTGACTTTGGACTCAATCTCAAGACCCGACTCTCCGACTCCTGATTGTCCTCTGAGTAACTCAGTTCACAGAGGACACTTAGCAATGGTGTGTGCTGCTTGGCAGGTTCATCGCTTATCCAAGGGCAATGAGATGGCTGGAGAATGACGTCACTGCCATTCACTTGCCTCCAACAGCGCACTCCTACGCTGTGAGCCCTACGCTGTGCCTGGCCTCATTCCAAAAGGCCAGCCTATATGCCGGGAGAGAGAACAGTCTATTTCCATCCTATAGGTACCATCCCTGTGGCCAAGAGACAGCAAATCACTTGCTCTAGGTCATGGTGAACACCGCTGCAAGAATGGGGCTTTATGAGCCACGTGAGGCCAGGCAGAGTGGCTCATGCATGGAATATCAGCACTAGAGAGGCAAAGGCAGGAGGATCAGTTCTAGCTCCAGGCCAGCCTGAGATACAGAGAAACTTTGAGGCCAGTCGGGGCTCTACGTCAAGATCCCTTTTCATACAAATAAAAACAATGAATCCCATCGTCTGGCCTACAGTTTCGCTTCATGGCCAGAGTGTGCCCTTACTATCACACTATCCACAGGTAATGGAGTTAAAAATAGTCTAGACATGCTCCTTTTTGTTTCTGGGTTTGTTGTTGCTGGCTTGTGTTGTACGGTTGGTTGTTTTAAGACAGGTTCCAGAATTTTACATTTTTAGCCTAAGGTAACCTCCAATTTATGACCTCAGCTTCTTAAGCGCTGGATTATGAGTGTGTGTGTGTGACTACTCCAAACTAAACATTCCAGTTTGTGTACACTCCTCAAAGACAATGTTGTGGTTTAAGATAGCAATCTCCTCCCTTCTCTTCTGCATCTGACCTGGGGCCACAGATAAGAAAAATAACCTACATTTCATTAAATTGTTTTCCAGAGCGGGAAAAGTCTCACCCTTTGTGACCAAGAGTCGCCTTCTTGTTTCTGAATGACACCAAGAGGGACATTTCCTATGTTCTGGAAGTTTGGGCTAAGTTTCCAAAGCTGAGGCCTAATGTCCACCTTCTAAAAACATGGGCTGGGCCACCCTCATCAGACTGGCCAAGAGGTGGCCAAGGCTAGTCAGGCTCCTGCCTGCAGGGGATGGCTATGAGAATGGAGGCTATGCAGATATTCTAGAACAGCTGAGAGAGACATAGGAGACTTCAGGGAGGGGTGTGATATTGTTTCTGGGAAGTACACATGTTTAAGATACATTGTCTAACCAGGAGTGGTGTCCTGCATCTGAAATCCCAGCTGTTTGGGAGGCTTCCTCAGACTCTTGGGGTTGAGTTATATGGGCTACAGAGTAAGACCCTGGACTCTGTCTCCTCCTACTCCCGGATGAGTACTTGCTGGACCCTTGGAGATATTTAATACCCCTCCCCCAGCTTGAGCTATCTCTTGGCACTGACAGAGTTTGGGGGCCACCTAATGAAGATCCTTGACAGAAAGGGATACTCCTACTCTGGAGCAAAGTAAGCAGGCACCATGAGAGTGATCTGCCAAAGTGTGGAAAGTGAACAGTGACTGGCGGCCAGGCTGAGCCAACTGGAGATGCCCACCTTGGAGGCTTCCTGACAAGTTGAGGGCTCTCTAGACACAGAAGTGCATGCAAGCCGCGCAGGCAGTAACCCAGAGGAGTGAAAGGCTATCCTGTGATCCTTCCTGAGTCCCAAAAGAAACTCTGTAGGTTCCCAGGCACCCAAACTACTCCACAAACCTGAAGCCTTGCTGGGGGCACCAGAAAACAGCAGGTAATAATAGTATTATGTCTATGAAATCTACCTACCCTTCTCTGTAGCTCCCCCCCACCCACTTCTTCAGGACAACAAAAACAGGAGATACAGTAAGACATCAGGCCAACCCGGTTCTCCTGAGGCTGTTTTCTTTTTTGGATTTCCAAGACAGGGATTCTCTGTGTAGTTTTGGTGCCTGTTCTGAAACTTGCTCTGTAGACCAGGCTGGTCTCAAACTCATAGAGATCCGCCTGGCTCTGCCTCCTGAGTGCTGGAATTAAAGGCGTGCGCCACTGCCACCCCAGCTTGGCTCTCTTGTTTTCTAATGTGGAATGGAAACAGAAAGGCTACACATTTATCAAACACTTGCTGTGTGCAGACCAGGCTAGGCCCTAATATTCAAACTTCACTCCTTCCTCCTGGTAATCTCATGGGAGTTTGGCTATTCCCTCCCTGACAATGAGAGCAGTAAGACCCATGGAAGTCAAGTGAATGGGCAAAGGTCATGAGTGCATAGTAAATTCTGGGACAGAGACTTGAGAACACAGCCCTGACTGCTAGACTACACATCCATTCACTCTCGTCTACAGCCATCCTGTCTTCAAGCACCCCAAAGAAAGTTCCCTTCTTCCCACATGGCCCCATGACTTCTCAGAGATGAGCATCACCCACTGTATCACTGTTCCTGCTACAATTCCCTTAAGAACAATATGCAGGGAGGGGCTAGCAGGCTTATTTGGAATTGCAATCATATTCTCTGCTCATGTAAACCAGACTGTGAGTACCACTGGGGTAAGCACCACAGGGACCTTCTCAGAGATCTCCAAAACATGCTCCAGAGGTGAGTGTCTGAAGGCCAAACTGGCCTGACTGTGAAGGAATATGCCCTCGCTACACAAGTTCCCTTTGCTGTGTTGTGGCCCCAGGTGGCTGTCCCTGGCCAGTGCCCAACTGAGTACATTCACACTTCCCCCATCTCCTCATCCACCCCCCTTCTGGCCTCAGCACACACCAGGTGTGCACTTTCTCAGCTTCCCAAGTGTCAACTACTGGAACTCAGAGGTTGCACACAGGGTTTAAGAATAGCAGCTTTAGCAGATGTCTTGTCAAAACAGAATGAGAAACTGTGAAATAGTCTGTGAAGGCAGCCACATCCTGCTTCCTGTTTCTGCAGGAAGGGGGGGCAGGGGGACACCCAGCCTTTATCTCTTGAAGCACACTGAACTTCTAGAACTGTTCCGGATTGGAGTCATTGCCTTCCTTAACATTTTGTCCCTCTTCTCTCTGCTTTCTCCCTCCCCTCCCCTCTCTTCTCCTCCCCTCTCCCCTTTCTTCTCCCCTCACCTCCGCTTCTCTACTCCTTTCCTTTCCTCTCCTCTTCTCCACTGAGGATGGTGGTCTGGAACTCTGCTGTCCCACATTCTGGAAGCGTCTGAATTCTTCAGGTCCCCTACCCTATGTCTGTGCAAAAAGGGGGACAGAGAATTACTGATGAGGGGCCATGCTCCTGTGGTTGAGCTAAAGTAGCCCAGATCTTGATAAAGGCAGCAGACCTTGTTGGGGAGTGGGGCACAGAGCAGAACCAGGGAGCAGGTGGCAAGAAGGGGTTGGAGCAAGGATGGGTGGCCATTTGCTACTCCTGGGGTTGGACAGGGCAAGAGCCAGCATGACAGAAATCCAGGGACAGATGGAGCCACCAGAGGGTGCAAAGTGTCCACTGGGAATTCACAGTTCATAGTCACTGAGGGCTTGGGCCCTCCCTTGGCCTCTCTTTGACACAGTCTCTGGAAAACTGGAGCAATGCCATCCTGCCTGGGGATGCTAAGGGCCCAGCACCTGCCTCAGTGGGCCCTGGACTGGGACTTTTGACTCGCCTCCCTCCTCCCCCTCAGCCTCCCTTCTTCCTCTCAGCCTCTCCCAGGGCCACCCTGGCATAGCAGAGCTGCCTAGCCTGAATCCCATTTGGACCAGAGATCTGTTCATCACAAGGCCGAGAAGGAACTGCTTTGTGCCATGAAGGATAAGCAGAACAGCATATTTTTTTCAGGCTCACAGATATTATTGGCATTTGGGAGAGAAAATGGGAAGAAAAAAAAAACGGATTTCAGCACTGTGCTTGAGAGAGCTGAAGCTCATTCGTTGGCCAGTAGCATTCTGTGAGGCATTTCCCCTGAAAACTGCTGCCTCTGAAGGGCTGTTTCCTGGGCCACAGCTCTGCCCACAGAGGAATTTCCGAGCTCTTTAGTATTAGCACTGCAGCATGAATGTGTGTGTGTGTGTGTGTGTGTGTGTGTGTGTGTGTGTGTGTGTGAGAGAGTGAGAGAGAGAGAGAGAGAGAGAGAGAGAGAGAGAGAGAGAGAGAGAGAGAGAGAGAGAGAGATGCGGGAGGGAGAGGGGGTATTGGTGTTGAGACCATCCTGCCCATGACAGTGAAATGAATGTGAATGGGAAATCCTTTCTGTGGTTTATCATGTCCAAGGCAAGAAAATAAAGGAGAGGAGAGGATAACAACAGGATCGGGAGAGGGAAAGATAGGAGGGGAGGAGAGAAAAGAAGAAAAGAGACATAGGTTTTGAGGCTGCACTGCCTATGATTCAGCAGGACTGTCACATGCTCTTCATGGACACATTTATACAGGGACATGCCCCTTGGTAAAAAAAAAAAAAAAAAAAAAAAGGCTGTCCCTGCCCGTTGAATGAATGACTGGAAGAGACCCGGGAGGGCCACCTGTCCCATGTGTGGCCAGCTCCTGCCCAGTACATGACGCTCCTCTTAGAGTCTCCCCAGAAAGCTCAAAGGAACCCAGGCACCTGGGGTCTGCGATACAAGAGGCCAACAGCCCTTCTGCACATGTGAGCCCCAAATGAGGGACTTCACCTGTTAATTTCACTGCTTGGGAAGAACTTAGTTGTCAGGGGAGACATGAGCAGTCAGCTCCTGGAATTTGACCCAATCCTTGCACAAGGGAAAACGGTGGAGAGTGCACCCTAATCCATTGGATCCCCCTTCCCAGGTGTGGACAGCCAGGCTGAGGGCCTGAATCAGCCGCGCGCGCGCGCGCGCGCGCGCACACACACACACACACACACACACACACAC
>CABHPR010155300.1:0-22168 GCA_902168415.1 Peromyscus melanophrys | reverse complement strand
ATGAGAATATCCTGAAATTGATGTGGCGGCGTTTGCATGGCCCCGTGAGTTCACTAAAACCCCTGGATGGGCCCCTCTGAGCAGGTGAATTCTGAGGCATGTGCTGAATGCGTCCCTGGGCAGATGCTGTCCCAAGTACCACCTCAGGGAGCCAAGATCTTCAGGGTCCCATAGACTTCATGCTGTCTTCATTTCTGCCCATCTCTCCTGCCTTGATGCCCACCCTGTGTCCCTCCACACTCCCTCACCTGTGGTGCTCTTGCCACCTGGACTGCCCTCCCTTGGTCACTGAGCCCCTGGTACCTACTCCAGGAAGTCTCCCTGAGCGCCTGCCTTCCATGTGCCTGGCTGGGTTGTTTACCCGGGAGGCCTCGCCAGTCGCCGAGATGGATGAACAGAGCAGTGGGAAGAACAGTAGCTCAAGGCTTCTGTTGGCATTTGGGGAAACTGAGGCCCAGAGAGAAGTAGACAGACAAGGCTCTTGAGACTCATATTCTCCCCTGGTCCCCAAGAGAGGTCTGGGCTGGCTCCCGAGCCCTAACCCTTGGTTTTCACATGCAGGGGCTCAGGAAGACGAGGCCTGAGTGCAGAGCAAGCATCTGAACCTGCACAGTGCCTAGTGCCCACTGCCCAGGGGCCTCCCTGTCCAACCTTTGTCCCTGCCAGACCTCCAGTCAATGCTGGACAGCAGCTCAGCAGCTAAATGCTGTTTAACTCAGAATAGATGAGGTCCAAGGAGTCAGCTCCACGTGTCTCCTGGCTACTTCCTACCACCCCAGCCTCCACAGGGCTCCAGGCCTGTGGCTCCACAAGCGGGTTTCACTTCTAGGCCTCTGCCAGGCTGTACCCTCTGCCTGGTGCCGGGTCTAATTTACCCAAAGGTTACCTACCGCCTTAGAAGGGCCAGCTAGACTACTGTTAAAGTGCCAAGCCCTGCTGGCCTCTGCCTTGGGCTCTCTTTCCCTTTAGTGACCTTCAGCTTGTGCCAGCATCAGCAAGCAGCCCGGGGGTTTGCAGGTCCACATGTGTCACCCCTGGTCCATGCTGGAGATGCTACAAAAGCTCCCAACCCCAGTGGGACCCAGGGGGAGTTGTTGGTTGAATGGAGAAATGCATAAATGCATATTCACCGGGACAGAGAAGTGGGGATGGGGCTGGGGGTGGGTGGGGATGGGATATCAGACCATCGGCATCTTCATGACCCATCAGACCACTTCAGTGTGCAGACAGACTCAAGCTTGCCACTTCTCTCTCTGTTTTCTGGGCCTGTCTGCTACGGTGACCAGTTCTTAAATTCAAAGGCCTGCTGAGTCCCCAAATTCCCAAGTCTGAGGCCAGGCAGGAGGGCTCACAGTCCCACTGGACATTTGTTTTTGTTTTTCCTGTAGTCCAGACTTTGAACTCACTGTGTAGCTGGAGATGACCTTGAACTTCTTAATCCTGTACCCACCCCCTGAGCGACAGGATTATAGGCAGGTGCCACCACACCTGATTTATTCGGACCTAGGGATCAAACCTGGGGCTTAGTGCATGCCAGGCAAACACTCTACCAACCAATCCACATCTCCACCCCTGACCCCATCAGACATTTTAGCTCTGCAGGCCACTTCTCATCCAATCACAGGTACTTTGGTAGCCTGCCTGAAGAGCCTGCTCCTTTCTCCTCAGGGCATCTCTCTGTACTTCCTTCCCCCATCTCTGCCTAGCAGCCAGCACAGACCTGTTCTGCCCCCAGTGACGGTTGCTAAACCAACCAGCTGGTTAGCAAGTGAGAAGCCGGATTCATATTTGTGTTCCTGTATTGTGTGTGCTTCCCCGAGAGCCAACTCCAGGTGACTGGCCTGAGACCAGGGCCACTGCGCTATTAGAGACGCGCACGGCTGTCTCTTATAAGCTCCCTGGGCCAGTCCCATTGGATGAGGTGACACGGTCTCCTGGCTGGTGAGTGGCGGATGGGGTAGGGATGAGCAGCATCTCACACACAGCAGGTGTGCACGTGGATCCCATAGGAGGATGAGCAGCTCCCAGATGTCAGATGGGATGTGATACACAAAGTCCCTGAACTCAGGGCCCTGTTCTTTGTGACTCTGGGGACTCGAAGCCTCCAGCAAGCTCTAACAGCAGAACTGCCACTGTCCAGAGCCTTCTAGGGGCCGAGCCAGTGCTCAGCCCTGTGTGGCCTGAATTCTCTCACGTGAGTCACGTCATTGCACACTAGTGTTGGTAAAGTCACCATTTGGATTTTAGAGAAAAGGAAACTGGAGGCCGGCGAAATAGCTTGGTGGGTGAGCCACCAAGGGGCAACCTGAGTGTGATTCCTGGGACCCACATGAGAAGGATAGAACCAATCCTAGCAGGTTGTTCTCTGACGTCCCCACATGTGCGCCCTGGCAGGAACACACCAACACACACACACACACACACACACACACACACACACACACACACACACACGCTTAAAACAGAAAAGGAAACCAAGGTTCAAAGGGGTGGCTGGCCACCTTAAGGTCACACAGCTAGAAGATCAGAAAACGGCGGGGCTGGGGTTAGAACTCTAGTTCGAGTAATTCAGAATCCTTGTACTCAAATACCACCGGTTAGGGAAACAATCACAAGGTCAAGTGTCGAGTGCCAGGGTTGGAGACCATCTTACCGAGGACAGTCACCCCGCAGGACAGACGCAGAGCTTTGCCCTCCAGCCCGGGACATCAGCCTAGGCAGTCTGCTCCTGCCTTCTGCAGATGCCCGGAGTGCTTAGCCAGGCGAGCGGATGGCAGCCAGCCGGAGACGGGAAGGGGATTGCAAGGAAACAGATTTTCTCCCTGCCTGCCCCCTGGGCTCCGGGGATAGGTGATAATTGACCAAGTAAGGCCCAAGCCGATCAAGGCAGGGCTCCATCTGGGCCTGGCATGGTGGGTCTGCTAATTGGCACCAAGTGATCCTTGGTAGCTGGCCTGCCACTCTGTCCCCTTCTTCAGGGGGATGCTGGTTTAGTCCCAAAGATGACTGATGCCATTTGGAGTCAACTGCTTAGTCAGGCCTGATGTGCTGGTGGGTTGTGGTGGGGATGCTTAGAGTTTTTTCATTCTGGGAGTACTCTGGACAGAAGGCTCTGGGTGACATTGTAAAAGGTCTCCCCTCCCCCTACATCCTACCTGTCACTCCCCTCCCTGAGCAGAGCTCTGATGAGTCGGAATCTGGGCATGGACTGTCGAGTTGATGCTGGTCTGGTCCTACCCCTCATTAACTGTGTGACCTCAGGCAAATGACCTGACCCCTTTGAGCCTTAGTTTCACGAGAGTGCAGTGAGGATAATGATAATATGGTGCTTGAATATGTTGGTAAAATTAAATGAGTCAGGGCTGGAGAGATGGCTCAGAGGTTAAGAGCACTGGCTGTTCTTCCAGAGGTCCTGAGTTCAATTCCCAGCAACCATATGATGGCTCACAACCATCTGTAATGAAATCTGGTGCCCTCTTCAAGCCTGCAGGGATACATGCAGGCAGAACACTGTATGCATAATAAATATTTTAAAAAAATTAAATGAGTTAGTAGTACAGGCCTTGGAATGGTGCTGGCCCTGTGCTAAGTACAAAACAGTGCTTGCTGCCGTCACTGAGGTAGAACCACCCTTGCTGGAAATAGTCAGGCTCAGAGGTGTTTTAGATTGCAGACTGTAGAACATTTGCATAAACGCAGTGAGCTCTTGAGACCCAAGTCTGAACATGAATTCATTCATGTTCACACACACCTTACATACATCACCTGAAGGGCATTCAACACCATGCTCTAAATAATTTCGTGCCGAGAAAAGTTTCTTAAAACAGTGTTTCTGGTTGTGGCATCAGATTCAGGGTCGAAGACCACCCATTTGCACACACTGGCCGGCTACTCATTGCCTGCTACTCCAAGCATGGAGACACAGAGCAGCAGACACAGCCCCTGTCCTTAGACGTTCAGACTGGGCTACAGACATCTATCTCAGCCACAACACTGAGACAAAAGGGCCAGACTCAGGACACCAGACTGGGGTGCTCCATGCCTTCCTTCGGCCAGCTTCTCTACCTGACTGGGTAGAAGAAAACGGGGGTAGATTCTGGGGTCTGCAAAGCAGCGGCTCCCCTGACTGTCTTGGGAAGTTCCGGGTTCCAGGTGAGGAAAGGAACGTGCCTAGGTAAGAGTTCTGAGAACAGTCCGGTGGCGGATGATCTTCAGGAGCCAGGCCACTTCTTTAGTGGTGTGCCTGGCAAGCACACCCTTCTGGCCCTCTGGCCGTTAGACTCTGGCTGCAGACAACATGAGGCTCTGTCTTTTCCCTCTGTGCTGTGAGAAAGCTGATCTCCATGCTGCCAGGGTCTGGTGCTGTGCCTGTGTCAGGGAGGGGCTGGTGGAGTCCCTGTGGCTGAGCTGAGCAGAAGGGCTCCAGTCAGCCTTGGGCATCGGGTCTTTTGTACTCTACTGTTTCCTGCTTTTACCACCCAGATTAACTAGCAGTCAGTCTCCCGGGCCACGTCAGGCAGGATGCCCAGTCAGGTCCTCCAGCACTATTGTGAAGCCACACTGAAGCTCTCGGCAGGTGGAGAGACAGTTGTTGTGACATCCTTGTGGGCCCAGCTATACCTGGGAGCTGGGCAGGAACTTCTCCAGCCACACTTGGCTCATAACTGTCCTGTACACAAGGAGGTGACATGCCCACTTTATTCTTTTGCAAAACTGGGGTTTAACCCAGGGGCCTGCACACACTAGGCAAACAAGCACTCTACCACTGATCTATATCCCTGGTCTTATTTTTTTCTTTTTCTTTTAAGACTGACTCTATAGCCAGAGAATTTATAATCCTCCTGCCACAACCTCCTAAGTAACTGGGATTACAGGTCTAGACCACCAGGCCTGGCTATCAGTGTGCCCATTTTAGAAGTGAGGTACTGAGGAAAGGAAGTGTCCTGTGAAACATCACATGTAGCCAAGGGCCCGAGAGGTGAGTATAGCCCTGGAAAGTAGAGCTTATGCTTAAGGCTAGCTAGCTTACTTGTGGACTAGGGTCTTTGATCTACTCTGGAGTCCCCAAATCCCCTCCCATACCCCTGGCAATTGGCTCACTGAGAATCCCACCTTCTTGCCCTGCCCAGCCTCTTAAGGGAAGCCCTTGAGTCACCTGGCACAGAATCAGAACTCTGTAATGGCTCCCTAAGTGACTGGCCCCAAGTCTGATGGCTCTCGTCACCTGTAGTGCTGTTCCCTGGTCTTCTGTGGTGGCATGCAGGGACAGAGTTTACAGTGTTTGAGAAAGCTAGACATGGGATCCCGGAGCATGCAAAGGTGACTAGCGACATTTGTCAGCTCAGTCTCTCCAGTTCCCCGGACCCTGTGTCAGGACCCCCAGTCCCTGACAGCCTGCCTCCCTTCAAGGTATCCCAGCTCCCCACCAAGAGGCCAGAGCTCCTACCCACCCAGCAGGCAGCCCCATTCCTCCAATTTCCTCTCAATTAATCAAGCTCTGAACTTTTTAATTATCTGCCTGCAGGGTGACTCCCTGCACTGAAGCAATTAAGGACATTTCTAAGGGCCGTGTGGTTGTGGTTGCTGCAGGCTCTGGAGCAGAGGCTGACCAGGCCCTCATGGAGGAGGGAGGCGTGGACAGGAGGGCTGAACAACACTCCCAGCCCCTGGGCGGCAGGGTTATGGGAGGGGTCAGAGCTGGAGCTATGCCAGGGATCTGGGACTATACTAGCCATCAGGATCGCTCTTGTGGCCATTCTGTGCCTTTCCTCTGTAATGACACTGATCTGTATCCTAGCAGCTCCTGGGTGGTGGTGCAGGGCAGGGCTTAGGATGCCACTACATCTTCACTTTGGCCCTCAGAATGAGAGAGATGTCCACAGATGAGGAAGCTGAGGCTGGACATCTGGCTAGTTTGTGCCGCAGCTGGACTGGAAGGCAGCTCTAACCCTGCATCCACTTCCTTCCCTAGTTTTTCCGTCATGGGCCGGGGGTGTGGGAAAGCGCCCAGGAGTATCAGGGAAGTGGATGCCCTGGAAGAGGTGTCCTTCAAGCTAGAGGTCTGTTTACATGGAAGCCGCTGGTGGAAGCGGGCTTTGCAGGCTGAGGGCTCAGCCATGCAGAGGCATGGAGGTGGGAAACGGTGTGGTGCGTGCCGGGAACTCAGAATAGTGCAGGGTTGCTGAAGCATGAAGTTCAAGGCCCTTGGGAGGTAGGTGATGCTGGAGAAGCAGGAGGGGGTCTAGGGAAATCAAATTCACAGAGCTTTTAGGATCTGCTGTCTAAGTACCTACCTTGTTTTATGACTATAAGCTCTACCACACAGTCAGGGCTCGGAACTTACCTAAGACCACATAGTAAGCTACTGTGGAGGAAAAGAGAGACAGAGGAGGCACAGGATCGTGCTGGCAGCCTCCTGACAACGCTTCTGGCTTTTGTCCTTGTCCTCTTCCCACTCTGCTTTTAGGAGCTGCTGGCAGCTCTCCATGCCGTGGTAGGGGTAGGGTGGGTGGGGGAAGGTGTGGGGCTGTAGGTGGGAGTAGGGGTGGGGCTATGAGGGGGGGTAAGGGTGAGGTTGTAGGTGGGGGAAGGTATGAGGTTGTGGGTAGGGGTAGGTGTAAGGCTATAGATGGGAGTAGGGGTGGGGCTATGTGGGGTATGGGTGAGGCTGCGGGGAGGTGGGGTGCCTGCTGTGGAGGGTATAAAGAGCCCATAGAAAAGGAAACAGTTCAGGAGGCTCTGTTCAAGAACCTCCCAAACTCCCACCTACTTTGGAGTATTAAAACAAAAATCAGTAACCCAGAAGGTCCCCTCTTCCTCAATGGACTCACTTCCCACAGCATTCCTCTAGCCTCAGGGCCTTTGCACATGCTGATCTGCCTGCCTGGTTCAAGCCCTTCTTCTCCTATCACTGAGTTAATGCCACACACTGCCTACATCCTTCTGAGGAAAGGAAGAATTGGGTGTCCCCTCAACTCCCCGCCGGAGACTCTGTATGACAAGCCTCTCCAGACTAATGCCGCCCAGTGCTGGAACTCACTGGCTGCTGGAATGTTAGTGTTAAATAATAATCATCATGTGCCCAAGGGGAAGCCAGATGCATCCAGAAAGCTTGACACATCTGGCAGGGCCAGCCCCAAGCCCCCAGGCACATCTGGCTGCTATATTGACATGTGGTGGAATAGGTCATGGAGATGCAGCCCGGTGTCCCAGGCCTGGTGTCAGACTGGGCAAGCTGTCCATGTCTTCTGCGTGGCTCACTGCACCTCAGCGGCCACACTGAGATCCAGACCCTGGGTCACCAGATTCCAAAGTCCCTACATCACTCCATTGGCTCTGTCACCCCTGCTGTGGTTGGGGGGGGGTCCTAAGGAGGCTCCCTCCCCTCTCCAGCTGGAGGACTCTCTCTGGGTCACCTCCTGCAGTAGGTCTCTCTGCTATTGGATCCAGAAATCTGGTCCTGGCTCCACCTGAGGGAGCCCTGGGCTGGGGCCAGCCTCCCTCCTACCCCTGCCCCAAGAAAACCAGGCTCATTAATAAAGGACACAATTAGCTGTCAGCAGAGAACATGTCTGGAATTTTTTACCTGCTTGGTGAGCTGGGTTAAGGCAACAAACCCTGAGGACACCCGGGGAGGCAGCTGCTACACACCTTTCAGGCCCCGTCACTGGGCTGGGGTGGGAGTGTCGGCTCACAGGCCCTGGCCTGTGTGGCGTGGTTATTTTGTTTTATTTTTTTTCCAGGCCAGTGGCGACATTGACAGATTCCTGGCAGGTGGCTTCTTCAGCCTGTCATGCGGTGTTCTGTCCCTTGTCCCTTCCCAAGTCATCATTCAGAGTCAAACAGACTTCAAGAAAACATTTTCCCTCCTTAGTCTCATTTGACAGTGAGGGAAACCAAGGCCCAGCAAGGGAACAGCACCTTGTTCGTGATGGAGAATGAACAATTCTCTTTCTGCATCTCTGTGCAGATATAGCTTCACTGCTATAGCTCCATTAGAACGTTCCAAAAGTCCTAAGTGGTCTGTGTGCTGTGTAGCCTGGGTAGGTGCCAGAGCTACAGTGAGGAGCTGTGGACCCTGCCGCCCTAACGGAAGGGAGAGTCTAGGGAGTGAGACAGAGGGAAGAGGCAAGGGACCGTGGAAACAATGTGCCCCGATGTGATGGGTGATGGAGAGACATGAGGGCTGGGAGGGGATACCAGGGCAAGCACTGGAGGACCAGGACAGTTAAAAGGCAACAACACCTTGCTTGGGCTGAGGGGGTTAGTGACAGAGTGCTTGCCCAGCATGCATGAGGCCTTCTGCTCCACCCCTGGCACCAAAAAGAAAAAGACAAGAACAATAAATAAAAGCTAGGGATGTGGCTCAGTTGGTAGAGTACTTGCCCTGCATGCACAAAGCCCTTAGTTCAATACCCCAGCATGGCACAAATTGGGAGCAATGGGTACCTGCCTGTAACCCCAGAACTTCAGAGGTGGAGGAAGAAGAATCGGTTTAAGGCCATTTTTGGCTATGTAGCCTAGGCTATGTGAAACACTGATTAAAATAAGTAAATAAAAGTTAATACTAGAGCGAGGTGTAGTGGAGTACATCTGTAATCCCAGCATCCCAGCATTTGGGAGAGAGAGGCAGAAAGATCACTAGTTCAAGGCCAATCTGGGCTATATAGAGTCACTGTCTCAAAAATAAATAAACGGCAACATGGGGGAAAGAGATGTGACCAACCTTGGTGTTGTGGGTATTTATCTGAGTCAGGGACGGAAGCCGGAGGGTACCGGGTGCTGCGTACCTGTCTGTTCTTAGTCTATGGCCCCAGACAGAAAAAATGACGATGTCCTAGAAGTGACTTCCTACCAGGGACTTTCGTTCCATTGATGCCATGACACTTGGACCTGTCACTCTACAAGTCATTCTCCAGATGAGAAATAGGCTCAGTGTCACTCAATCCCATCCATGGGGCACGTAAATGCCACACACAGTGGCTTCAGTCTTCTACACCTTCTGTTTCTCTCTCTGTCTCCCCTGTGGTTTCCAGAACCACCACTTCCTGTGAGGTTTGTCTGCTTGGATCCTGGGTGCCTGTGACTTGAATACTAATAAAAACCTTACTGGAAAGGACTCAGCATTGAGCACCTCAGGGAGCAAGGATTAGGAAATACACAGGGAGAAGGGAACTGACTCATGCTCACATGGACTCCCTCCTAGGGGTACAGAAACCGTCACCCTACTCCTGTTGGCTTCTGGGGAGCACGAGTAGCCTCAGCGAACCTAAGCCATAAATCAAATGTACATGATGTGGCTTGGCAGCCATCCCGGGGAAAAGATTTGGGGGTCTGAGTTGACCACAAGCCAAAAGCTGCTGAAAACACAATGTGGTCAGAGGCTTTAAGAGCAGAAGGGGATGCCAGCCCAGCCTCCTCCTGCTGCAAGACAGGCTCTCTTGGAGCTCCCAATAAGGAAGTCCACTGAGTGACAGCGGACAGGACATGTCAGGTTTGTTCTCTATCCATAGCCATCTCTAGGTAGTGTTGGGGATACTTGGGATAATACCCCAGCTTTGACCGTGTTAGCAGCATCAGCTAGACATCCTATAGAGTCCTGCAGGCCCCTCCTGCCTACAGCACTGTCTTATCTCAGGCTCTGGGAAACAGGAGTTATTCTTCTAATATCACTGGGCTCTGGCCTCCATGCCAGCAGAGACTTGGGTCCCTGTCAGAACGACCTTTTACCAGTGACCACTTTGTAGCTGTCCTTTGCCCACCTCTGTGGAAGGAACCAGTCACAGAGCTGAATAAGCCACAGTACCCAGCCTTGAGGCTTACTGTCTGGCAAGGGACAGTGAGTACGACAAGCAGGGCTATCATGGAAGGTTCTCCAGAGGCAGGGTCATTTGGACATGGTGTTAAAAAATGAAGAAGCGCTGGCCAAGGCCAGAAGAGATGAAGGACCCTGTGTGAGAAAGAACAATGTACGTGAAGGCCTGAGTGGTAAAGGCAGGGCAGAGAGGTCAAGAATGGGATGTGAGGAGTGTCTTGGCAAAAGGAGGTGATCACTGTGTCACAAAGGGCTTTGTGTTCCAGAGATGGAGTCTGGAGTTCTAGTTTTCTGGCATTGCGAAGGCAGGGGCGATCCTTTGCAGGGGTCCTAGACCTGGTGTTCGCAGCTCACTTCCCAGCAGCCTTCCTGCTTGGGTGGCTAGTCCTCACCTCAGCCTTTCCCAGTCTCCCTGTATTTCCCCAGTGTTCTTTCCTCCATGTCTATAGCCCATCCTCTGCTGTAACCAGTTTACTTCTTTATTAATTAGTGTTCTTTCCCCCATGTCTATAGCCCATCCTCTGCTGTAACCAGTTTACTTCTTTATAAATTAGTGTTCTTTCCTCCACATCTATGGCCCATCCTCTGCTGTAACCAGTCTACTTCTTCATTAATTAAAACTGACCAATGGTCTGCGGCTGAGCTGTGACGGTGCTTACCTAGCACACACAAGCCTTGGATTTGACCCCCAGCATTGGTGGTACACAGTTATAATCCAAGCACTTGGGGTGGCAGAAGGATCAGGAGTTCAAAGTTGTCCTTAGCTCTATAGTGTGTTCAAGGCCATCCTAGGATGTACAAGGTCCATATATATCAACAAAAATAAACAAACAAGCAAAAACAACCCAACAAAAGCCCACCAAGTACCACCATCTATTGAACACCCACTATATGGCAGGGCCCGTGTCGAGGGGCCACATATCATTGTGGAGGGCCACCATCCAGCTCTGGATTCTGGCTCACCACTAACCTCAGGCCACTCCCTTACTCAGCTTCTTATGTCCCTAGTTTCCTATCTGGAAAAGTCATCTGTAAGGTTTCGTCTTGTAATGGAGCTGAGGGAACCCACGACGGGTTAGGAGCTCTCATGGGCAGGTCCTAAAGCCGCCTAGCACTCCCACCAGGACAGGAGACAGTCATTGTAGCCCAGGAACAGGTGACTGTCCCAGTGTGAGAACAGGGAAGGAAGAGACTTCCATCTGAGGCTGAACACAGGAAAGTGTTAACTAAATCTATGGCCTCCTCCCCGGGGCCTGAGAGCCTTTGGATTCTAAGCTGAGGGCCGGAGGCATTGCTCCAGGAACCCAGAGCTAAAAATATTTTTAAAGGTTTATGTGCATGGCCCTGAATATACGGATGTGTACCACATGTATACAGGTGCACACAGAGGTCAGAAGAGGGCACCCAATCTCTGGAACAGGAGTTAGAGGCAGTTATGAGCCACCGTGTGTATGCTGGGATCCAAACCTGGGTCCTCTGCAAGAGCAGCAAGTGCTCTTCACCACTGAGCCATCTCTCCAGTCCCCAGGGGGATGGCCCTAAATGTTGCTGTTACCAGGAGGGGCTGGTACTTGAACAGGCTTGAGAGACAGAGCAAGACAAAAGAATGAAAGGGGTGTGTGTGTGCTGGGCAGAAGGAACAGCCCAGCCAAGGTGTAGACCTGGGAGACAGCCCGGCTGGAGAACTCCAGTTCCTTCCTGTAGCCAGAACCCTAAGTCTGGGTTGGAGAGACCCAGGGCCAATAGAACAAGGCAAACAGGTGATACCATGAGACTTCCTAGAGCTTGGAGTCTACTGGGTGCAAGAGGCCATTCTAGTTTTGACTGGAAAGGCAGAGGGGGGACCTGGTAGTGTGAGTGCCTTTGCACAGGCTCCTTCAGGTTCAACTGACCCCAAACACTCCCCAGGACAAACGGCTTCTTAAAAGGCTGCTTCTGGGGCTGGAGAGATGGCTCAGTGGTTAAGAACATGTACTACTCCTGCAGAGGGCCTAAGTTTAGTTCCGAGCACTTACTTTGGACTGCTCACAACCACACTGAGCACCTGTAACTACGGCTCCAATGAATCTGACACCCTCTTCTGGACCCCAGTTGAATTGCACTCTTGTGCATATATCCACACACAGACAGATTATATATGTATAAAGCTGCTACTAGGAGGGCTGGGGAGATAACTTATTTGGTAAAATAATTGACAGGTAAGTATGAAGACCCAATTCCCAGAATCCATATAAAAAGCTAGGCATAGCGGTATGCACCTGTATTCCTAGTGCTGGGGGGGGGGGGGGCGCGTGGAGACAGGAGGATCCCCGGGAGCCCGCTAGTCAGTCAGAATAGCCTATTTGTCAAGTTCTAGGCCAGTGAGTGACCTTGACTCAAAAAACCGAGCTGGACAGCTCCTGAGGAATGACACCAGAGGTTGCCCTCTGACTTTCACATACAGGAGCACATGAATATACACACGCATGCACACGCATGCCCACAAATGCCCACGTTGCTTGCAAACACTCATATGGGCACGGAAAGCCCACGCCTTCTCAGCTTTAGAAGGTCAAAAGTTGAAAATTATAAGCCAGGCAGCAGCAGAGCTTTTTAGTGCAAGCGATCTTGGGCCAGCAGCCGGGAGACTTTACTGTAAAATTGCCCAGTTGTGGTGTTTTGGAGCAATCGCCACTCAACAGAGCCTCAGCTGAGCAGCCCCTAAATGTCTCCTTTATTTGAAGACTGTGTTTATGGGGCCTGGGGCTGCTGTTCCCTGCCTGTGCCATGGTTTGGTAAGAGTGGAAGAAACTGGGAGAAGCCAATGTTAAAGCCGATGACAACTTTCTAATCTCATAAACCCTCCTCTTATCTTAGCCCTTATAAAAACGGGTGCCGATTGTTCCTAAAAGTGGCTTTGAAAGCTCATAAACTTGACAAGCACTTAGCTCAGCACCCACAGAGAAGGGCTCTAATCCTTAAGAAAACTGAGAATGAATAGCAAGGAAACAACTTCTGGTGAACGGCAGCCCACAGTGAGAACCCACTCGTCACCAAGTGAGGGCTCCAGATCACAACGTCTGTCCTACCTCGCACTCACTGACCTCATGGAGACACTGTTTGGGAGAGTTTCTTTATGGCGGCAAGAGGTCAGAACTAGTATTTCAGCATTTGTAATCTGATAAATAACAGCTTATGCTTGGTGCTCCCTTTGGGCCAGGCCACGTCTTAAGTACCCTTATGTGGATGAGCTCACAGGATCTCAAAGGATACTGTAATAGTCTCGGTCGACAGGGAACCCAGGTGCAGAGAGGGATGTCACCTGCCCAGGGTAGCAGAGCAGGAGTTGATTTTTATTTGATTATCTGTGTTTGTGTGGGTGCACATGTATGTGTGCATGTGCCTATGTGTTTGTGTGGTTGGATGTATAGGTGTGGGGGAGCACATGTATATGCGTGCATTCACATGGAGGTCAGAGGACAATCTCAGATGACATTCCTTTGGTTTTTTTGATACAATCCACCTGGTTTTTTGATACAGGGTCTTTCAGATGCCTGGGGCTTGCTAATTAGACTAGTCTGTCTAGCCAGCAAGCCCCAGGGATCCTCCTGACCCTGCCTCTCCAGGGCTGAGATCCAAATGCATGCCACCACAGCTAGCTCTTTAAATTAACTTATAAAGTATCTGTCTATTATTTATTTATTTATTCATTCATTTATTTATTTAGTGTGTGTGTGTGTGTGTGTGTGTGTGTGTGTGTGTGTGTGCGTGTGTGTACACACTGTGGCACATGCATGGATGTCAGAGGAGAACTTGGAGGAGTTGGTTCTCTCCTTCCACCAAGTAGGTCCTGGATATAGAACTCAAGTAGTCAGGCTAGTAGCAAGTGCCTTTCCCAGCCGAGCCATCTCCCAGGCCATGTTCCAGACTCTCTGTGTGGGCGCCGAGGCTTGAACCCAGGTCCTCACGCTTGTACAGAAAGCACTTCACTAGCTAAGCTCTCTCCCAGTCCTCAGAGTGGGGCTTTAAAAGGAAGCAGATGTCACATGCTTCCTCTCACTCACTGCGAGCTTGTCACCTAAGAAATGGGGACGCATCTGGGTTGGGCCATGCTCAGCTGTCACCCTCCATCATTACAGTGCCCCGATGGAACTGGGTTCTATCTATAGCAGATGACACTGGGTTTCTAAGCATCTGAGTAGTCAGGAACATATGACAGCGGCCACGGGAAGGGCTAGGGACTTGCAGCCACCTGACTCAAGGGCCTGTGGTCAGTGTGGGAAACCGAGCTAACAGAAGATTACAGTGGGCACAGAGCGGAGGGGACAGGACCTGGAGGCCTCTACACCTGACTAAGGACACCGAAGGGCTTGGATCGGTTAGGACCTGAAATAGCTGGCTATGGTTACCTCACCCTGGGTTGGAAACCCTTCCTGAGACTGTGCTTGCCTCTGTCTCTACAGAGCAGCAGTTTGGCGCAGTGGTTATCAGTGCGCACACTGGAGCCAGGCCTCCTGGTTGTGCTTCTTCAAGCCTCACCCCATTCCTAACCACTCCTCCCTGGGCCTCAGTTTTACCACCTGGAAAGTGGACACAATACTCTCCTTCTTGAGGTTGTGGAGAATATGGTTATTACCCAGGAGACACCGGAAGGCTGCTGAGGGTTCAGGAAATGCCTGGTACATGCCAGCAGTACAGTGACCGCTGTTATTTTTGTTATTGTTTTGTGGATGGTAGATTGGGCTGGCCTTGAACTCGCAATATGCTGGGATGACAAGCATGAGCCACCATGTTTGGCTTCATATGCTACTTATTCTTCCTGTGATGTCCTTTCCCTTGGGAGTGTTCCCTGCCCTGGATCTTGCTGTCATACTGTATACCTTCCTGCTTCCTGGTGAGCACCTAGTGGATCCCAGTGTACCCCTGCAAAAGAAACAGCACTATGGGGTCTAAGGTTAACCTCAGCTTTTACTGGCCAAGGTCTTCAGAGCATCCTCTGGTCCTGAAACAAGGGTGCTGATACCTGCTTTAAAAACACAGGCCCCAGAGCAGGGTGTTACAGGGGTCACAGACCAGGATCTCTGCCTTTTGACTCTGAATGGCTCTGGGGGAGTTGCTTGAACCCTCAGAGCTCCAGTTTTCTCAGATGTGAACTGGGGACACTCCCTAGGAGAGCTTTGCATAGAGAGAATAAAATGAGATTGCAAGTGGACACTGCCATGGGCCGGCAAGGACTCAGTCAATGGTCATTCACACCATCTGCTTCTCCTTAAATGACTCATGATTCATTCAGCAGAAATGACACACCCATAGCTGGGGCTGATGGCGTATGCCTGTAAGCCCAGCCACTCAGGAGGCCAAGGCAGTAAAACCACAAGTTCAAGGCTAGCCTGGGCTACAGAGTGAGTAAAAATGAGTGTCTGGGATATGGCTCAGTTAGCCTAGTGTTGACACAGGAAGCCCTGAATTCAAGCTCCAGGACGTTATAAACTGAGTTTGGTGGCACACACACCTGCAATCCTAGCAGTCAGGAGGTGGAGATGGGAGACCAGGAGATTGAGGTCATCCCTGGTTACATACCGAGTCCACATAATAATGTGCCTCAGGGGAAAAAATGAGGAGAAAAGGAAGGAAAGCAGAAGGAAAGAAAGAACGACAGATAGACAGACAAGGGGGTGGCTGGAGAGATGGCTCAGTGGTTAAGAACACTTGCTCTTCATGCAGAGGACCCAGGATCAGTTCTCAGCACCAATATGGAGGCTGCCAACCATCTGTAACTCCAGCTCCATGGGATCTGATACCCTCTTCTGGCCTTGGGCACTTGGCACAAAAGCAGTACACAGATATACATACAAGCAAACACTTAAACACATAAAATAAAAACCTTTGAAAAGAAGAGAAGATGACCCACTAGGTGTAGCTCAGTGGTGGAGCAGTTACTTAGCATGCCCAAGGCCCGAGGTTCAATCTCCGCTACACCAGCTGTTCACACAGTAACGCATCAAGCACATTAGGTCCCTACATGGAAGCTTAGAATTAGGTAAAGAAGAATGAGAAAAAAACTGTATCAACATACCCACGGTGGGCAGCTCAACAGGTCAGAGGTAAAGGCATCTGCCACCAAGGCTCACGCCTGGAGTTCAATTCCTGGAACCCATAGGGTAGAAGGAGAGAGCTGACTCCAGTCAGTTGCCTTCTGATCTCTGTATGCACACGTGCGCACACACAAAACATACAGAGAAATTGTTACAGGGTGCAGGGGAGGGGAGGACTTTAGCTGGGGCAGGGGCTAGGGGCTTCCCTGAGGGGACACCTGAGCTGCTCCTCCCAGTGCAGACAACGCAGGGAAGGGATACATATGGAAGGAATAGAGCTTGCCAAGGTCCCTCTCAGGAGAGGGTGTTGGAGGAGGGGCAAGTCTGGGTGACTGGGGAGGGGGCTGAGGGGAGTAGGCTGGGTAGACAGGGAGGGTTATTGGGGAGAGCAGGCTCAGTAGATAGGAGAGCAGGCCTGGTGGATGAGGTCAGAGCAGGAGGAAGGAGGCAGAGCAGTGGGGTTCATAGCCATGGGGAAGAGACCAGGCTGGGCTTTCCCTACAATGGGACACCACCAAGGGTTCTAGCTGGTTTTAAAAGTGGCCTGTGGTTGGAATGGGTCGCTCCATGTATTCAGTGAGGAATAGGTTACAGTGAACAGGGAGACCACTGAGGAGGCTTCACTGTGGCCATGGCCGAGTTGGCCATGGATAGACAGGGCCATGAGGATAAGGTGCAGGAAGAGGTCAGGCTTAATCAGGACTCTGAGCAAGTTCAATGGGAGGACTAAGAGGTGGGGTGTTATGGCATCCTCCCGTGGAGGATTGAAGGCATTCCTCCATGCCTGCCTGTTTTACATGCAGCTCTCCATGGCCCTCAATCTGTGAGCTGGCAGCCCAGTGAGAGTGGGTAATTAGGCTTCTGGGACAAGTGCCCAGGGGGCCAGCAGAGCCTTGCAGAGCCTGTGACCATGCTGCTCCTTGGCAATAAGTCGAAAGAGAAGAAAGCGGCTTTTGGCAGCTTCTCGTTCCATTTTTAGGGTCCTCCTGCTTCCTTGGAGGGGAAAACAGCATCTTAGTCCCCGGCGGCATGGTGCTCCCAACACCCTTCCTGGAAGCCTCAGATCTGGCCCCGATCCTCCTGGCTCACTCCTTCCAAACTCAGCCCATGCCAGGAAGGGTCCTATGCATTCAAATAAGATCCCCCGAGAGACACTGGCTCTCCATTTCTAGAGTTCACCCAGCAGTGGACATTCCCTTACTGTGACAGACGAGGCAGGAGTGTGTGTAGCACAGCTCACATGGCTGTCCCTGCCCTGCCCTCAGCCTGGGTCTTTCCAGAGCAATCTGCTTCCCTGCTTCTACCCTCAAGAGTCAGGCTACCATCATTCCTCTGTGCTGGTGAGGACAGTGAGCCTCAGAGCAGGAAGTGGCTATCGGAGGACAGGCAGGGGTTGATGGCAGATGTGGGCAGGTCCCCACCTCTGGTGCTGAGGGCCTGGTCTCTTTGGTACCAGGCCCTCCTTTGATTCCAGGTTCCTCCTGCTCTGCACAGACTTAAACAGCGGATCAGGTGGTTCTGCTTTAAGTCAGTGGAAGAGCAAGGCCACTGTGTGCGGCAGGGCAGGAATGGACAGCAAAGCATGTGCCCTAAGAAACCTGCAAAGAATGATATGGTAACCACTTAGATAAGACATCAATCACCTGAGATGAGGGAGGCAGCCCAGCACCCTCTGCCTCCCATCATTACAGAACAATGCACTTCTCAGAGGGTTGGTGTTATTCACATCCATCCATCCATCCATCCATCCATCCATCCATCCATCCATCCATCCATCTTTCCGTCTGTCCATCCATCCAACCATCTACCTTCTCATCCATCCATCTCCCATCCACCCATCCTATTCCATTCCATCCTTCATCTATCTTTCCAGTCGTCCATCCCACCTAACCATCTGTTCATCGTCTCATCCATTCATCCATCTTATCATCCTCTCATCCAACCATCAACCCATCAACCAAGATTCACCTTTATAAGCCAGCCAGGCACTGTGCCAGGGTTAGGTTTAAGTCCCAGCTAGTAACAAATGGGACCCTGCCTTGTCCCACCAGGGCTTCTAGTCTGTGTGGCAAGACCTAAATAAATAATCGGCAGTATGCTAAGGGAGTGCAAGGCATCACTAGTGATTTCAACAGAATCTATATGGTAGAGCTGGGTTCAGCCTAACCCGGATACAGGCTAGTGATCTCCACCCTACACACCAGATCTCTCATCTCATCTCTGCCCTTCTCAGCACTTCAAAGCCCTTTCACCAGGGCTGGTGGCTTCATCTATAACATCATCACTTGATCTCATAGTTTAAATATTCAGCTCCAAGAAGCCTATGTAAGTGAAAACCCTGCACTGGACCCCATGAACTGCCATTTGCCACACCCCCTCCTTTGAGAAGCCTTCCTTAACCACAGTGTGACGCTCTAAATGTGAAATGTCCCCCACAGGGTCTTGTATCTGAACACTGTACCCAGCTGGTGGCACTGTTTGAGAAGGTCGTGAAATGGGGGTGGGCCTTGAGGTGTTAGAGCTTGGCCCCACCACTTCCTGCGCTCTCTCTCTGGTTTCCAACTGCTGAAGTGTGTAATGGGCTGGCCTTGGGGTCCTGCCTCCACACCTTGCTAGCCTCCACGCCTTGCTAGCCTCCTGGGTTCTACGCCTCCAGAACTGTAAGCCAAAACAAGCCCTTTACCCCTTAAGTAGTTTTCTCGGCATTTTATCACAGCAACAGAAAAGTACCTAAGCTACACACTGTGTCCCCACCTTGTCCCCGAAGAACCAGGATGCTTCTACACCATAATTATGGGACCCTCTCCCCAACCCCTGACGCAACCTCTTGCTGAGCATAACCAGGCTTTCTTTGCCTTTGAGTTTCATACAAAGCTGGGCATGTGGTGAACTTTACTAAGAGAGTATGTGGAAGGCAGAGTGGAAGAGAACACCTTGCTCTGGGTCCCAGCCTTGACCATCTGGTCACACCTTAGAGCGGTCTGCCGAGTTTCATCTTGCCTCCCAACTCTGATCAGCCAAGTGATGGCTGCCTAGAGTACATTAGCAAGGATCCTGAAATAGCATCTGGAGTGGTTGGAAGAGAATTAATCTATTTGTGGTGTCTGCCCTGAGTACAAGAGAGGGGTGACAATGGATACACCTCATTTCTTACATCCTGGGGAAGTCCTCTGCTCCTCTGTGAACTATGGAGGGTACAATGGATACAATGTACAATTAAATGTAACAGTGAGTTTAAACAAGCGATGCTTGGATTTTTTTTCTGAATCTCTCCCCTCTCTCTCCTCTCTCCTCTCCCTCTCCCTCTCCCTTTCCCTCTCTGTGTATGTATTGTATCTCTAGAGAATGCTGGCCTAAAATTTGCTATGTAGCTGAGAGTGACCCTGAATTTCTTTCCGATCTCCCGCCTAGTGGAAGGTAATTCCATCACCATGTCCATCCAGTTTATGTGGTGCTGAGAATGAAATCCAAGGCTTTGTGCATGCCAGGCAGGTGCTCTACCAACTGAGCCACACTTCCAGGCCCCCCTTTTGCTCTTTAGCTCCTCCCATCCCCTACATCTGCCTGTGAGCAATTTAAACTCAATGACAGCCAACACCGTGGGGCCTTGAGTGCCACACCCTCTTGGGTATGTGTTTCCTCTGGGGACAGAAGCCACACACTTGCTTGGCGCTTGGTACACAGCAGGTGCTCAATAAATGCCTGTTGAGAATGATCGTCTGTAGTTATCACATGCCTCTATAGTGAGAACTGGGCTTATTTCAGCACAGGGCAGGAAGTGTAGACATGCTCCCAGAGCAATGCAGCTACCTGCCCGGAACCACTCATGATAGACGACACTGTCCCTTGAGTCTGGACTCCTGGCCAGGGCTACCAACACCAACTGCACTGCACTCTGGATCCAGAAACATTTTACATTGGCTCCTGGACTTCACGGGGACTCTGGTGAGACAGGGGCAGCCATTGTCCTTGACTGACAGACTGGCACACCGGTACTCAGAGAGGGTGTGTCACTTCCTAGGGTCACTTGGGGCTGGGATCAGATTCAGGGCCCCCTGCTCTGCCTCCCTGGCCCTTACTGGCCAGCTGTCGAGCCTGGGCTCCACGTTTTCCCAGCCACCTCCGCTTTCAGGAGAGAAGAAAGAGCAGAGACAAACAATGACGACGTAACTCAACTTCGCTCCCTTTCTTGGGAAACCAAGCCCTAGCTTGTGCAGCCCCTCAGAAAGGCGGTAGCCAGAAAGGGACACAAGGGGTTACAGACCTGAGCAGTGGGGTACCAACTGCCAAGTGGATGACAGTCCTCCAGAGACTTGCCCATGACCCCAGCCTAGCTTGCACCAGCTGGGTAAACAGGATCCAGTTCCTTGTGAGCTCTTGGAGTGGGGGTGAGAGGCAGCCTGTGTTGCTAAGGATTCTGGGAAAAAGGACAGGAAGGCTGAACTGAGGAACTGATGGGAAGGGTCATGAAGGACCAGGCTGGCACTGTCATGAGGAAGACAGGGTAACTGGGAATGTGAAACTGGCCAGGCATGACCTGACATCCATAGCTTCCACACTGGCCAGGCATGATCTGACATCCATAGCTTCCACACATGTCTGACTTAATCTTTTTGTTTATTTGTGTTTTTGAAGCAGCCCATAATGGTCTTGAACTCACTAAGTAGCCAAGGGTGACCTTGAACTCTTGATCCTCCTGCCTCCATCTCTAGGACAAGGATTTCCGGTGTGTACTACCAAGATTGGTTTGACTTCATCTTAATGTACACCTTCACTGGTGTTACTGTCTCCCCGTGACTAGTGTCCCTACCCGGAAAATGGGCTTCGACTTTTCAGGACCAGAGAAATACTTTCTTCCCCTACTACACTCCCAATCTAGAGATCCCACCGAGCTGTAAATGTTACAGCATCCTTTGCCCACCTCACAAAAGAAAGCAGACAACGTGTGTGCAGTGAGAGATGACCCCGGGCAGCGATGTGGGAACCAGGTCCCCTAGACACCGAAGAAACTGCTTCTCATCTTTAGGCTTAGTGGCTTTCTTCATAGAGCTTGGCTGGGACTGGAGTACAAGGACCTAAGGACCTTTACTTTAGGACCCTTCTGGCAGGGACATCGTTGGAATGATTCGAACTTTGCTGATCCTGCATCCTGGGTCCTTTGCCTCACATGTGCAAACCCACCCTAGGTCCCAGTTTCTGTCTCCACCCCACCTCCATGTCTGCAACGTCTCTCCTGGTCTCCCTCCAACCATCTGAGTCACAGGCTTTCTCCTTCCCTCCCCCACTTCACAGGACTTGTCTGCCTCTAGGGACATGAATATTCTGCCTTCCTTTTTTTTTTTTTTTTAATTGTTTTGAGACAAGGATTCTCTGTGTAACCCTGGCTGTCCTGGAACTCACTTTGTAGACTGCCTCTGCCACCCAAATGCTGGGATTAAAGGCATGCGCCATCGCCACCACCACCACCACCACCGGCTCCTGCCTTCCTTTCTTACCAGTGCCCTGGGCTTCTTCCTACGGGGACTGCTAGCCCTTAGAGCAGGACTCAGACTTGCCTCCTCAGTCTCCCTGTGCCCAGCACAAGGAGTGCCCAATGGAGTACTCAGTGGCCCCTGGGCAGACAGAAGAAATGGGCAAGAAGGCTGCTCACACCCCTCCCTCGCCTGGTGCACGACACAAAGGCCAAGGGCATCTCTGAAATCCTTGAAACACACAGGAAAGGTGAGATACGAGAAGGGAAGGAGGGAGGGAGGGAGGGAGGGAGGGAAGGAGGGAGGGAGGGAGGGAGGGAGGGAACTGAAGGTTCCAGTCTTTGGGTGAGATCTGAAGCTAAAAGACACTTAAAGGTCCCAGAAGGTCAAGCACAAGGAACAGCTGCCCGTGAGCCCCAACTGGCTCCATCCCTGACCCAGCAGAAGTCTCTCCATACTCCCTCAGGACCGGAATACCCAAAGCACCACAGATTTATAGACCATTGTGATCACCAATCATAACACCACCATACCCAAATGATGGGGAAGCAGGGAGAAGCAAGGGGGGCCCCAACTCCTTACTTTCTTTCTACTCCCAGAGTCTGGTGCTGCATCGGATTCTGTGAGCCCTGGGACCAAGTGGCTGACCCCCACCTGGTGCCCAGGCTGAGCTCCCAGCATGCAGCCCATGGCCACACACACACACACACACACACACACACACAGGCTCTGCAGAGTGCAGCCGATAAGACATCAAAAGCAGTGACTTTGGGAAAGGCCAGGGCCCTGCTGGAGAGGCCACTCTGCGG
>CABHPR010155299.1:0-40728 GCA_902168415.1 Peromyscus melanophrys | reverse complement strand
GTGGGTATCGTTCCATAGGACCAGTCCCTTCACGAGCTCCAGCAGATCCTAGACGGGGTAAATATTAGGATGGGCATTTGATGGTAAAGCCGATTGGACAAAAGGGTATACTATGTGACAAACTGCTCCTTTTTCTACCAGGACGAAAGAAGAGGTGTTGGAGAGGTGGGGAAGAGGGTTTAGGGGTGTTTCTTGTTTGTTTTGTTTTATTCTTGTGTTTGTTTGCTTACTATGTTTTGTTTTGGGTTTGATTTTTTTACATTTTCTTTTGGGGGCACTGTAGGGGGAGGGGAGGATATAGGTGGACTGGGAGGTGAGTGGAATTAGGGTGCATGGTGTGCAATTCCCAAAGACTCAGTAAGAAGAACACTGCTAACAGGAGACCACCTTGACGTAGTCAATGGAAAACAAGCTTCAGGTTGTGCATTTGCTGCAGAGCTGAGCCAACAGGATTAATTAGAGCCAAGTTTGGGCCACTCTTTAACAGACCTCACAGTCCAGACTGGACACGGCTCTCAGTGAAGTGAGGTGTTGGTCAATACTGTGACGAGGAGCCTCAAAGACAATCAGGGAGAAAGATTGTGAGTGACCCTTAAGTGGCACTATTTCCTCTGAGATATTTTCAAGGACACCCTCAGTGGGAGGTCGCCTCTTCTAAAATAAGGAATCTGGAAGCTGCTGGTTAAATCACAGAATCTACCAAGTTTCTCCAGTGCCTTTGCCAACTGAGAGAAGGTTTCAGTTACAGGTTTATTTTATTTTCTTTCCCACGTATATGAAACAGAAGAAAGCTCTCCCACAGAAGCTTTACATCTAGACAGACAGGAGACACTCGGCACCCCAGCACAGCTCAGCGCCCCAGCGCAGCTCAGCACCCCAGCGCAGCTCAGCACAGCTCAGCACCCCAGCACAGCTCAGCACCCCAGCACAGCCTCAGCACAGGCAAGCTGGGACTGGTAGGGCCTGCTGGAGCACTCAGCAGAGAACTGAAGGGGATGCTGTGGAGAGTGGATTCTGACTCATTCCCTTACCTGATTTTCCTTTGGTAAATGTTCTTTATTAACACTCAATTTTATGGTGTTTCCTGGGGACCAGAAGATTAAGACACTCTATTCTTATAATCATAGATAAACAGGCTGTGGGTTGGCAACAATTCTGTACTCCATGAAGGCTTATATTTTTACTCCTATTTTACATGTGTGTATGAGTGTAAGTGTGGGTGTGGGTGTACGTGCATGCTCATGCCTGTGTGTGTGTGTGCATGTGTGCATATGCATGTGTAGGGGTACTGTGGTGGTATTGTGTTCCCCAAAATATTGTGTATGCTAATAAACTTATCTGGGGTCAGAGACAGAACAGCCACAATATTAAACAGAGGTTAGGCAGTGGTAGCATACGCCCTTAATCCTAGCATTCCAGAGACAGAAATCCCTCTGGATCTCTGTGAGTTCAAGGCCACATTGGAAATGGCCAGGCACGGTGATACACACCTTTAATCCCAGAAAGCACCCCTTTAATCCCAGGGAGTGGTGGTAGAAAGCAGAAAGGTATATAAGGCGTGAGGACCAGAAACTAGAGGCCTTTGCCCTGGAGAAGCATTTGGCCTGGAGAAGCATGTGGCTGGTTAAGCATTCAGGCTTCTAGCAGCAGTTCAGCTGAGACCCATTCTGGATGAGGGCTCGGGGCATCCAGTCTGAGGAAACAAGACCAGCTGAGGATCCAGCGAGGTGAGATAGCTGTGGCTTATTCTGTCTCTCTGACCTTCCAGTGTTCACCCCAATAACTGGCTCAAGGTTTGATTTTATTAATAAGAACTTTTAAGATTCATGTTACAGGGTACAAATATAGGTGTGCATATATGATTGTGCATACATGAGTATGTGTGTGTATGTAGATGTTCAGGTTGGGTGTGCATAATTGAGTATGCTCGTATGGATGTGCACACATAGGTGTTCAGGTGTGTATGTGAAGGTATTCAGGTATGGGTGTACAGATGTGGGTTTGCAGTCATGGGTGGGCAGATGTGGGTGTGTAGGCATGGGTGTGCATGTGAAGTCCAGAGGTTAACCTTGGGTGTCTCTCATTGGATACCTTCCTTTGAAGCTCACCCCCCTTTCTTCCCAGAAACTCTCACTGAACCCCTGCCGTCCCTGGTTACACTGGGTGACTGGTGAACTTTGGGCATCTGCCCACCTCTGGCTGTCTACTGGTGAGGTGGCAAATGTATGCCATCACCCCGTTTATGTACACCATCACCCCTGTTTATGTATGCCATCACCCCTGTTTTGGATGTGAATACAGGGATCTGAACTAGGCCCTCAGGCTTGCGTGGAAGGCACTTCACCCGCTGTAGTGTCTCCCGGCCCCATCTTCTAAAAACAAAATCTACTCTGTCTTTAGCACAAGAACTTGATGTAACACATCTCTCTCATAGTGCCTCTGTGTGTCTGAAGTCTCTGCTTTCTGATAAAGGGTGACTCCTTCTAAATTCGAATCTATAAGGGGCTGGCCCCATAGGAGTCAGCAGAGGCTTGTACTGTTATATAAATCATATTTCATATTTCCCCAAAGTCATCTTTTTTTTTTTACAAATGAAACATTTAAATGACTTTTCATAAACTCAAGTGGCTTCATCATTGCTATATTCCAAATGTGTTTTGATTTTTTATCTTCATGTTAAAGTGTGTAATGCCCATCACTGGGGATGCCAACACTTGCAGGAAAATCTTTACAAGCTCTGTTTAAAACCCCTCCATGGTACTTCATCTCCATTGGTGGATTTCTTTCTCTCTCTCTCTCTCTCTCTCTCTCTCTCTCTCTCTCTCTCTCTCTCTCTCTCTTTCTCTAAGTTAGTAATCACAGGGAGAAAGATTTAATTTTCTGCAGACATCACCTTCTTTAACGTTTACTGTTTCTGAGATTCATTTCCTCCTTAATTAACTAATTCATTCATTTGAAACTCACAAATCTGAATGCAATGTTTAAATAATAGAAAGAAGGGACACTAAGCCTAGTAACAAGAAGTCACAGTCATGATAAACACAGACACATTATTTCATAAGGCAATTAATCACTTAAGGTTAAGGTTAATCACTGTGGCCATCCAAAGATTTGAAGTTCATTCTTACGTGAAGGTTAATTGTATTTTCTTGTGTTAAGATTTCCATGTGATTTAAATGTTGGTATTGTTTTATGGTTTTGCACTCTCCGCAATATGTGTGTGTGTGTGTGTGTGTGGTGTATGGCTTGATAACAGAAGCTAGAATTCTACTTTCAAAGGGAAAGCACCTTGAATATATGTCATGGCCTGTTGAGCTTTGGCTTATTTTTAAAACATTGTACTCTTTCAAATACAGAATGTTTTAGTAAATGCAATATTATACTATTATTTGCACACTTCTTTCATTCTGTAGTTGTTGAGATGGTAGGATGTAGCTATTTGGACTTTGTAACCCATGAGGCATAATTCAAGCAGGAGACCCAAACTGTGTGAACAGATACCATGTGCTGTCCAGGCATTTAAATAGGCCTGTTTACACCAAGTCTTCTTTAAAAGGCTCCAGTGGGTCAACTGGGTCAGGCCCACCATTACAAAGACATACTAAGATGTAATATGTGTTCAGGTATTAACTTGACCATAGAACTAGCAGAGCCCAAACCTGTTCACTGTGAGTGCAAATTGCCATGGCTTTAGTTTTTACACTGTTATCTCCTCATTTATCCTGCCTACCAAAGTTTCTTATCTGTCAAGAACTGGGGAACTCTGGGACCTGTGACCAGGAAGGCAGCTGTCTACGGGCACATCTCAGTCACAGGAGGATGCTGCCGGCATCTTTATGTTAAACCAGGGTCCTTGGAAAGGAATCTCTTCCAGCATTTCTCTTTCCCTGGAGTTTGTGAGGCATGGTGGTTTGCCCTTTCCTTTCACAGATAAATGTGTGAACTGCACATAGCCACCAGAGGCGATTGGAGGCTTGGCTCCTCTGTACTCCCGTGGCTCTGATGAAGAGCCCCTGGCAAGCATCCTACTGTTCAGGTTTTTTCCTTCAAATGGTAGCTGGAGAAGCAATGGACTGACGGTGCTTCCGGCTCTGCCGTCTTCCCTGCATCAGGATAATGAAGTTAGCATCTATGTTTCAGGAAAATGGATGATGACACTTGCTATTGATCCCTGGACAGGCCAAGAACAATATTACAATAACCCACACCAGTCAGCCTGACCTTTCACTGATTTGGCCTTTACCTTGAGTGGGAGGAAAAGAGGAGCCTGAAGTCAAGGTGCTCACGTGAGTCAAAGCTGGCGCATCCCCTGGACTTTATTATTATTTATCACTAAAGCGCAGTGATCCATCAAGCCATTAATCTAGTTACAGACTTGGAAAGCAGGGAAGGCAGGCCACAGGGAAGCATCCCGGGTCTGCTCAGTGATGTGTATTGAACATTTTCAAGGTCTTTAAATGGAAATGGACCTGAACAGTAACAGGGGAGGCTCCGAGTGCCTGTCAAAGCCCAAATGTCCCCTTTAAAAAGTATTGGGGTCTTTTTTACTTCAAACCAATTTCTTCTGTCTGCATACTATCCTTTTATTATAGGTCATGTTTTATAATCACGTAGTGTTAGATCTGGGAGGACACTGAGCATAAAATGATGGCCTGAACCATGAGATTTATTACAGTAGCATCTGTCCTCTCTGTTAGATTATAGTTTCTGACTAAACCTGCAGCCAGCTCTCCTGGTAATCTACTACGCACATTTCACAATATCAGTGATAGGACTGTACAAACAGGAGAGCAAAGCTGTGTAACAAAAGAGAAGCATAGAGAATGAAATCATCTCATAGCTGCATGAGGGGGAGAGGCTGAGGACAGTGGATGGGGCAGGCCCAGAAACCGGCCACAGTCAAGCAGAGGGATGTTCATCCTGCACAAGCCACAGTCAGTCTTCAGCTTGGGGTCAGGGTTATCCTGTTGGGTGCCTTCTGTGCTGGTGTCTAATCTACCCACCTGGATGATGATTCCCACTTGGTGCCGCAGAGGGAGGCTTAGGGGTGGACATCATAGACCGGAGCCATGCAGTGCCCTGCTGGGCTCCACACGGTGGAAGCTGATGTCAGCAGGGAAGTCTCAGCATCCTGGCTCTGTCAGTCATGCACTGCGTGATTTGGGTTCTCATTTAAAAATCTCTTATTCCCATTTCTAAATTAGAGATGATGGTAGTGTCTGCTAGAGAAGAAAATATTGGTGAAAACACTGCTACGAACTTTTTCATGACTGTGTTCACTGAGGATTAGATACAAGACCAAAAGTGTGACTAATCAAGGAAAAGTAAGCAAATTGAGGCTTTATAAAAATTTAAAACATTTCCCTTATAGCAATATTGTTAAGAATATGAGAAGGGTTGATAACAATAGTTGCTAGGCACTTGTCTAATAGCTTGTTGTTAGATGATACCAAGAATATAATCAGTAAGATAAACACTGTGATACAGTTAAAATGAGGAAATCATTTAAATGGATACTTCACTAAGAACCTAAGAATATTAATCAATAATACCTGAAAACCTTCTCAGTACCACCAGGTACTACATAAAAGCAACTCGAAACTGCAGTAATATTCTGCCTCAAATTGACTGGAATGGGTGTGTGGGAAATGACAGATACCATGCTGATCAGCATAAAGAGGAGCGTGAACTCTGATCTAAATTCTAGATGGAATACGAACTGTTAGATCTGCTTTGGAAAATAGTGTGGTGATTTCTTAACGTTAAACCATGGGGCTGGAAAGGTGGCTGAGAGGCTAAGAGTATTGCTGTTCTTGCAGAGGGTCAGAGTTCAGTTCCGGGCACCCATGCGGGGTTGCTACAGCCATCGGTAACTCCAGGGGACCCAATGCCTCCTGTGGACTCCAGAGTCACCTACACTTTAGTGTACATACAGGCAAACACATGCATGTGCATGCACACACACAGACACATAAAAGTGTTATATAGAAATCATCACAAAACCCCAAACAATTCTGCTTCTCTGAATGTGTGGAAAATGAAAAAATGTTGACAGAAAGAACGGTGGCAGTATGCTTCTTAGTAACCCAGACCTGAAGCCACGCATGTACCCACCCACTGAGGGAAGGACCTGAAGCCATGCATGTACCCACCCACTGAGGGAAGGACCTGAAGCCATGTGTGTACTCATCAATTGACAGAAGGAAGAGAAGGTTTGACTGATCCACCGGAAGGTGTCTATTTATCAATAAAAAGGAAAGATTGTTGATACAGACTATAGCACGCTCTGGGGCACCCTCAGACATGCTACATGCTAGACCCAGGAAGAAAAGAGCACATGCTATGTGAAATGCATAGAAGGAAGGTCACTGGTTGGCTTGATTCATTTATGTAGCAGATGTTAACAAGGTTGAGGGTATGTTTTAGTAGGACATTAATGTCCCAGAACTGAATGTGGAACTGTATTTGGGACGGCATAATTTTATTAAAACTGTTTATCTTTGAGAGAGGCAGACATGATTGGGTGGACATTTTTCCTCAATAGAGCTCTGAAAATACACTTAATGATAAACAGTAAGACAGACTCAAAATTATCTTTCCTCACCCAGAAATGTCTATTACAGTTCTTAAAATGAACATTTTTAAAGTCTGACTCATAATTCCCAAAATACTGTTTATGAAGATTAAAAACCTAAGATTAACTACATGCCTGTTATAAAAATGTTATGTTAGATACCAGTAATTAGTATTAGTTGAATATCATTATTATTATTTGATATTAATATGTGTACATATATGCTTATAGCTTTTAAGAGTTGAAATTTATTCAAATCTCTTTTTATTCATCTTATTAACATGTGCTTTTGTGACTGTGAATTACACTCAAGATCTTGAATATTCTAGAAAAGCCTTCTACTGCTTACTAACATTCTCATCTCCCAAACTAATTTTTATTATCACACAAAAAGAGCTCACAGAATTATGTTCTTCTCATTTACATAAAATCTCACAGTTTTATTTTCACTGTGGAATGATTTTTGATAAAGCACATTCTCCCTGGACATTTTTTTCATTTTGTTATGAAATATGTGATTGAAACAGAAAAAGGTAAAATATTCAAGAATAGTCTTAATAATGACAAAATGAGCATCCCACTTCCTAGTAGTAAGTTAAATTTAGAAAACCGTGATGCCTGCCTATAATTGTAGCATTTGACAGGCAGGGTTCAGCCATCCTCAGCTGTACAGTGACCTTGAAGTCAGCCTGGGCCTCATGAAATCCTATTTAAAAAACAATTAGGAAAGTGTTGGTAATTTCTAACTTTTTCATTGCCAGTTGTCCATCTCAGCTGATAACGTGACATTACCCATTTTCTGGCACCCATTTACTGCCCTGAATGACACATGTCCCCTTGTTTCCTGAGGATGGCTGAAGGCCACCTGGGACACAAATGGCACATGAGGGCTGAGGTAACCTTCTTTCAACATAATCCAATAAATCCATCCACATCTGACTCTCTGCCATTATTCTAAACAGTTTTCTCACATAAGAAATTGCCTGGGGCTCAATTGACACACACACACACACACACACACACACACACACACACACACACACACACACACAGATGCACACTCTGGTGGTTTCTTTACACTGTTACCACATCCAACCACCTTGCAGTTTTCCCTCTTGGTGTGAGTGCTCCACCAATGCAACTCAACCGGGAATTACGAGGCTCTGTGGTTGGTTTCTCACACTCTGTCCACACTGCAACCATTAGCTCTTAACTAACAACATGACAATATCCACAAACACTGGGGCCTGATGGATTAGATGTCTCTCTTCTGGGAGGCCTAAGAGGTCACAGTCTCTGTAACTACAGTATGAGATGTACTTTCTCACCACTCTCTCTGGTGTGTACTTCTGTTGATACCTTACTGTTAGCCTGGATCATTTGCTAAGTACCGTGCAGACCTCTCCTTTTCACTCTGATAAATGTTATATTAGTAAGCAAGCACATACATACATATGTATTAATATTTACATAGTAATGTACACCTGTCAAGTTTTTCATAAACCATGTGTTAAGAAGTAAATTTGATAATTAAGGAAATCTATTTTAAGTTTCTTGTATATTTTTATAAGTGCCCTCAAGGTCTCATTTAGAGGTGATACATTTGTTTTGTTTCTTGATGCAGGGTCTCTCTATGTAGTCCTGGATGTTTTTGGAACCTGCTATGTAGGCAAGGCTGACCTTGAACGCCCAGAGATCCTCCTGTCTATGCCTCCCAAGTGCTGGTGCTAAGGTGTACCACACCACACCTAGATGATATTTTCAAAAAGAATGCCTGGGGTACACTCTTCAGCAGCTCTTCTGCTCATGGAGCTCATGGGGCATGCTCACGCAGATACAGCAGATCCTCTTAGATACATTGTATCTTTCTCCTGTTTCTGTTCCCTGCGGTCAACTGTGATACAAGCAGACAGGACAATGCAATGTTTTCAGTCAGAGGAGTAAAGAAAACCAAAAAACACAGGCACACAATGATAGAACTGGGTTTCAGTTTTGTGGTACATTATAATATTTCATGTCATTATTAGTTTTCATTGTTAATTCCTTACTGCAACTAATTCATAACTTTCATGTCATAGGTACATATGCATACAAAAAAAAGTCCAGTACATAGAGAGAGTGGCGCTCTCTAAGGTCCCAGCCATCCATCACAGGCGTTGAGAGGATCTTCTGGGATGAGACGGGCAGCTGTACAGATTTATCCTTTTCTTTCTAGTGTCTGTAGACAGCCCTGCTGAAGATATGCCACAGTGCATTTAAGAGGGTTTCTGACTGGCTCCTAATATTTGCTGTACAGTAAACGTTTTCAGAAAAGTTTTCTCCCCACATCCACATATGCCAGTTGGCCAGACCCTTAAAATGGGACTTGGAGCCAGCAGATTGTGCATTTTAAATTTTTGGTAACTATAGCCAAAGCCTTTAAAAGTGATCACTGCTTCCTGGTGGACTGTCAAAAAATCCTATCCACACTCAGCCAAGGCCACAAAGAACACTGTCTAAAGGTTTGAACTCATTCTAGAACTTTTCAAGATTCTCCATTGTTTTTCATTATTTATTTATGAGTGAGATTGAGACTATCTTTGGGCCCATTAAAATAATCTGGTTTTTATCGGATTTCTTTTGATAGGCATCTTTGAGCAGGTGAGATTGCCTTCGAACTGAGGTAGGGACACTGTAGGTCTTAGGTAACCAGCTTTACTTCCTTTTTCTGTTTCCTGAATTTATGGGAGGGTTGCTTTGTTGCACAAAAGGAGCTTAGTGGTTTCCTCTTCCCTGGTTTACTTGTGAAACTGAGTCCAGCTGGTCGTTCCATACCATCTTGTAAATTTTCCGTGTAGTGACTAATTCCCTCCACAGTCGACAGTGTCTTTTGTGGGGCTGTCTTTTTCCAGAAAGTGTTCTGTTTCACCCAGCTTTCCAAACATGTTTGAAGGTAATTTATTGGCACATTCAATATCTGAATATAAATCTCCTCTGCATCCTGGCCTGTTCTCTGGTACAGCATTTGAAATACACACCCTGCATTTGATCATGACAGCTAACCCCTGCTCTATTGACACCATTCTTTAACAAGAAATACATAAGTCACATTCACTTTTGAGTTAGGTGGAACATCAAGTTTTCAGTTAATTTGCCTCTGCCTCTAACCGTTATTGTTTCTCTGCTCTTTGGAATATTTCTACAGATCTCTCACTTTTAGAATAATTCAATATCTAATATCTTAAAATTTTTGGCTAGCTATTTTTGGCATTCGCTTCCCTGGCATCCTTTGACAGTATCGGATTGTGTCAGCAATACAACTAGATTGAACAGTAAAGTCTTTTTCTTTTTTTCTCGTTTTCTCTTGGCTTTAAAAGGAAAGAACTGGAGAAAGGATTTTGTAAAATTTCTTATTCTTTTCCTCTTATTATGGGGCACTTTCTGTGAAATCTTTGCAGGTTTAGAGCCTGAGATTTTAGCTCATTATATTTTTCTCCAAAGTTTTATCTTTTGTGTTAATATATGACCCGTGTGAGGTTTTGCTGTGACTAACGTGTGACCTCACTTCCCCCCACACTCTGCTTTTTTCATGTTGTATGTAGACGTGACACAAACACCACTGTTTTCTCTGTCACCAGTTGTTTTCAGCTTAGTCACGGTGAGGCAGAAAAGAGCGTCCATGTCTAAGTTCTCCATTGGTGAGTTTCAGTATTTTTCTGTGTTTTGTTAACCCTTGTACATCTGTACACTCTTAGTTAACTTAGCTATAGTGATAAATCTTAAAAATATAACTAGACAAGTTCCTTTTATCCTTCCTCCATTTTCAAATTTTTTTAAAGATATTCTAGGTCCTTTAATTGCCCATGTAAGTTTTAGAGTATTGGTACCCACATCTATGAAAGTTTTTGAAGAGTTCAGTATTAACTTTATTAAGCTGGCATATCAGTTTTTGCAGAATTGATCTCACTGTGGTTTTTCTAATCCATGAACATGGTATGTCTTTTCATGTGTTTTAATCCATTTTTACTAACATCGTGTACTTTCCTCACAGATTCTACATACGCTTTTCAAAGGTTTGCTCCTTAGTATACCAATTTGAGTCTTACAAATAGCATCTTATTTTTGATACCTGTGTGAATGTCTATTGAACGTAGAGAGAAATAGATAACTTTATATGTTTGTATTAATCCTAAACTCTTGCTCAATTTCCTTACTAGATGTGATGGTTTGAAAGAAAATGATCTCCAAAGGGAGTGGCACTATTAGGAGATGTGACTTTGTTGGAGTAGCTGTATCCTTGTTGGAAGAAGTGTGTCACTATAAGAGGACTTTGAAGTCTTGTATGTGCTCAAGCCATGCGCAGTGAGACAGACCACTTCCTGTCGCCTGTGAGTCAAGATGTAAGAACTCTCAGTTCCTTTTCTAGCACCAAGTCTGCCTACAGGCTGCCTTGCTCCCCACCATGACAATAATAGACTGAACCTCTGAACTGTAAGCAAACTACCACAATTAAATGTTTTCCTTTAGAAGAGTTGCTGTGGTCATGGTGTCTCTTCACAGCAATAGAAACCCTAACTAAGATGCTAGATATAAGACTTATTCTATAGAGCCCTCGAAACCTTCTAAACTGCCACATCATCTGCAAATAGTCTTTCAGGCTGTATGGTTTCTCATCTCATCCCCTCACTTTACACATTGTCCACAATTTCTGACTACATTGCACTGCATGATCAGAAAACACACCATAGGCTTCTCCATATTAAGAAGAAAACATTGACTGTTCCACCAGTGGATATGATCTTGGCTGACAGATTTTTGTGTGAATTTTTGTAAGTTGAAATTTTTCCCTTTATTCCTGTTCCATAGTTTCTCGCTGTGAATCTGTTGTCTTTTGTGTGATGATTTTCTATATATCAATTACTATCTTCATTTAATTTTTCTTCTTTAGTCTACTCTGAGGAGTGTGCTGGTTGAGTTTTAAATATCTTACTAGCCTTGAATCTCTGGAAGAAACTTTACTTTTCATAGTTCATTACTATTTTGGAAATGATAGAATTTTATTGTTGATATTTCACTAGTGATCCTTGTCTGTATTTATGAAATTTGTTCATTCATGATTTTCCTTTTTGTACTGTCTTAGAGTTTTATCTGGCCAAAGTTAGCTGAGGAGTTGCTAGTGCCGCTCTTCTCACGCCTGCAAGAGGTTGTGTAGAACTACGCTGTCTGTGCTTTGGATATTTGGGAGAGCATTCCTGTGAAATTACCCAGGACTGGTAGAATATTTTCTAGGGAGGATTGACAGTGATAACCCAGTCTCCTCAGTGGTGATGGGAGGGACTCTGTCTCCCTCATGCTGATATGAATTAGGAAAGTTTTTCAAATGTTTGGCATGTTCATCTAAATTGTGGAGTGTAATGTAGCCCCCAGCTCCTGTCTTGGCCTTTGTTGGTTGGACACTGCTGAAGCCGTGAGTCACTCTCTGTCACTATCTGTAGTAAAGAAGGTTTCAAAACTTTCTCATTTCCTTAGGTGGAGTTTCTGTTTGTTTGATTTTTAGCATTTGAAGAATAAGTCTCCAGGGCTTGTTTTACATGTAAATGTTTTGAGTTTCTGACTCTTCATCTCCAACTCTAGGATTTACATGAAGCAAAAAAGAATTCACACAACTCTTTACTGAACTTGTGTTTTGAGATCCTGAGAAAGTCTGTCTTCATTTCTTCACCTTCCATGAATTTTATGTGTTATACACAGTGTTCTGTGTGGCCAGGTTTCTATTTCATTTCCCAAGAAGCTGAATTTCATATTTTGAACCCATGATGATCTAATATCACTTCCTTAATCATTTTTTGTGAGGTGCCTATATAGGGCTTGAGGCGTTCTTCTTACTGATGGCTCAGGGTTATGGATAGTGACAGAGAATCTGTTCAGTCTCATGTGGTGATGTATTGTGCCACCCAATAAAATGTATCTGAGGATCAGAGGAAAAAGCCAGCCACTATAAGTAAACATAGAAGTCAGGCAATGTTAGCACACGCCTTTAACCCTATCACTTGGGAGAAAGGGATCTGTCTGGATCTCTGTGAGTTCAAGGCCACACTGGGGAACAGAGCCAAAAATGGTGACACATGCCTTTAATTCCAGCACTAATCATAGAGGTCTGGAGGTCTGTACAAACAGACAGGAAGTGACAGAGCTAGGCAGGAAAAGGAAGTGATGTAGCTGGGCTGAGAGAGCCAATGAAAGACAGAACAAAAAGGTATATAGGTATGGGTATACAGGAAGTATCTCTCTCTTTTTGGAGACTGAGGTATCAGTGAGGTGAGGTTAGCTTGTATCTTTTCCTATTTCCTTCATCTCAGGTTTTCACCCCTATATCTGGCTCCATGTTTTTTATTTAATATGACCATTTAGCAATTTGTCAATAGTCTCAGGACTGTCCTTCCATGTGCTAGGCAGATTAAAGCTGGCTGTTCAGTAGTTGTTCAAAGTTAAATATTCTTACATAATTAATTTTTAGATTTTGTGTGTTATATGCATATGTGTGCACATGTGTAGACTTGTGTTCCTGTGTGCATACACAGTGTCCAATGGAAGTCATTGGGCATCTTATGCTATCATTCTCTGCTTTATTCCCTTGAGAGAACCTCTCACTGAACTTGGGCTCACTATGGTCTGGATAGACTGATTGTCAACAAACCCATGCAGTTTTCTCCTTTCTCTGCCCCATCAGTCACTGAGATACAGCCGTGTGGCTATGCCTGGCTTTTTACCTGGGGAATGGGGATCTGATCTCAGGGCCTCATGCTTGCAGAAAGTTCTTTAACCCACTGAGTTGTTTCCCTGCCCCTATGCACAGTTCTTCTACTCATGAAGATAGCATTCCAGAAGCCATAGAATCTTGGTTGGATGAGATGTTAATGACAAATGATGTCATGAAAAATTCATGAACCAAGTGACAGAATTGTAACTCGTGGCTTACCAGTATCTTTACATCTTACTTCTCATGGCAGTGGCGGCTGGCAGTGTCTCCTCACTCAGCCTTCCACTTCCCAGAATTCTCCTCTCTGCTTATCCTATCTATACTATACTTCCTGCCTGGCTACTGGCCAATCAGTGTTTTATCAATCAGTCAGAGCAACACATTCACAGCACACAGAAAGACACCCCCAGCACAGAATACATGCTGCCTGCTTTAATAATCACTTGTGTTGATTATATATTTTATTATTTTATTGCAAGGTTCTAATATATCTCTTCTTTCATAGTATATTACATAATTATACTCATGTCTGAATGTGTGTGTCTATGAGTGTGCCTGTGAATCTATGCATGTGGGTATACATGTGCAAATGTAAATTTTATCACCTTTCAGAACTGGAATTATTATCCTCAGAGCTAACACTATGGCTTTCTGCAAATACAAAATTGCAACCTCAAAGCTATTATTGTTCATTTTTATTTTTGTCTTTTATAATAATGACTAATACTGTCAGGGTTCTGTTTTATTTTTAAACCACAGAATACACGAAAATAGATTCTACATACTTGCAAAGGTACAGATGAATATTTTTTCACAGTAGGAAATAAGCAGCTTTTCTGAATTCTGACAATAAAACTGGCATTAAGTTTACATAAAGCCAGGCAAAAATCAGAGAAAAATATATCAAGGAACAACTGTCACTTTATTTTGTGTAGCTTTCAAATTCCATCTCTAACTCAAGGACAGTTCCAACCAACACAGGATCGCATGGTGCCCATGAGGCACAAAGACCAGGGGCATACTTTACGTTACTGATCTCAAAATGACGGAGATGGTTGAATCAAAAGAAAGGCAATCTAAAACAGATGGGACATTTCCTAAATATATTTAAAACTATTCCAACTCTAATGGCTTGCGTTATCTAAACAAAATACTGTTGATAGAAGGAAATGAAATTCTGTGGTAACATCAAAGCCACCAAAATGATTAGGAAAAGTTGAACATGAGTTAACAGGAAAAGACAAATATCTCTCCCCTCACCCTTACCATGGAGTCAAGATTTTAAAACCTCACAGGTATGACATCATTGGCACATTCTCAGAGCTGAGTCCTGTCCCATGTGTCCCTTGATAACAGAAGACAGCATCTTCTTAGGTTTGTGTCCAGTTTCCCTGCTGGTCATATGGCTGTGCTGTCAATCACTCTGCCATGGTCTCCTAGCCTGTGATACTGGCTTCGTTCTTTGATGATATCCCACACGTTGTACAGCAAAGAGCCTTCCCTAAATACTTACTCCCTTTTAACTTGGCATATGAAATACATTGATATTCTTATTTTACTGATGGAATTGGAGGTAGGTGAAGTTTGGGTCATATATTTTAGTTGGCACAGCTAACAAGCATCCCACTCAGAATTCAGACATGTGACCGCCTAATACCGAAGTGCACACCTGCGTTGTTTCCCTGATGGCATAGACTGGAAACGGAATCACCACGTCCACAAGGCCCTACAGAGCACAGCTCTTTACAAGGAAACACATCTTCCCATGTGTGAACTGCTTTGGATTTCCTAAGTAAGGCTGGGGGTGAGGTCGAAGATTCCGGTGACTGGGTTACGCCTGTTGCTTTTAGCTAAATGAGGAGGCATATTCGTAAACAAAGCCCTTTCCAAACTGTGGTGTTGTCTCTCCTCCTAGCCACTGGCTACCTCCTGTGGAAACCTCCGGAGTTACATAGGAAAAGTAATCATCGTCCCTGCTCCAGCCAAGAGTGGCCCTGTCATTGTGTCAACCAGCCGCTCTTTATGTTTATCGACACAGTTCCCAGGCTTGGCAGCCCTGTAAATTTCTGCAGTTAAATTACAGTCTTATTCTGTGACATGTCTACATTTTCTTTTCCCCCTCAAATGTCCAATATTCCTGCTTCTACTGCACTCTTCTCTTCCCTCTCCCTCTCCCTCTCCCTCTCCCTCTCCCTCTCCCTCTCCCTCTCCCTCTCTCTCTCCCTCTCTCTCTCTCTCTCTCTCTCTCTCTCTCTGTAAATAGAAGTTACAGGAAAAGTCTCAGCCCAACCCTATGCCTCCTGAGCTGCTCCACCATCCTTGTGAAAATGGATGAGTCGCTCCTGAGCATTCAAGTCACACACTGTTTTTGCTCAGGACACCCTCCCTCTCGCCTGCCCTGGGGCTCTGTTTTTGTAATTATTCCTCCTCCCCTTGGAGTCATTACTTTGTCCCTACATGAGATCACATTCAGCAAATAAGCATGACCTTTGGAGTGAAACAAACACAGAAATAGGCTGGCCTTTTCTCTGCTCAGAGTCGGCCTCCTCTCCTGTGCCTGCTCCTTCTGGGGAGGTTTCCCTCTCATCTCCTGCCTTTATTCTCTCACCTCCCTTCCCTCCACTTCAGGTTGTGAGCTCCGCTGTTCCATTAATATCCTGGTGTCAAGGACACCAACAGCCTGCATCCTTCCCCATCCAGCAGTGAATTCTGTGACACTGCTCAGTGACTCTTTCTGTTTTCAAATATTTCACTCACATGACTCCTTGCATTCCAGGCACGGTTTTTCTTTTTTCTACCCGGACTCTCAGTGACTTAGTCTCTGTTCCTAAATCCATTCTGTGTAACAATTCACTGCCTGGTGGCTGTCAGGGTTGCATTTCTGACTCAGTCACTACCAAACTCAACCTCTGCTGCTGTCTATGATAGCCTTCAAGCAAACGTGTCCACGATCAGATCCTTCATTGCACTGTCCTCTATATCGCGCTCCTGTTTCAGAGTCTTCACTGCATAATGTCACTAACAACACATCTAACTGTTAAGGTCCAAAATCCAGGAGTCCTACTCATAAGTCAGTCAAGTGTCATCAGCTCTTTGTGGAAGTTTCTAGAGTCAAATCCCATCTCCATCTACTAGTGCAAACCACCCAAACCTTGCCACTCAACTCCTGTTCCCTTTGTTCACAGTCTCTGGGAATTTCTTTTCCATGTGGGATGGAGAATAATATTCTCAAATATCAATCCCCAATGGAAAATCTACAACCATTCTAGTAGCACATGAAACGCAACCCCAGTTCCTCCCATGGCCTGCCCTCCTCCCCGCCCACCATACGCGTGTCCAGTAACTTCTTTGCGAGCACATTCACATGCCAAGGCTTTAGCAGGACTGTTCCTCTTCTTTGAGTCTTCTCCTCCTCCTTATGAAGCATTTCCACCCTCTCTAATCCATTCTTTCATTGCTCTGACCCCGTGTGATCTCTAGGCTTGGTGATGAGTGGCTTTGGTCAAGGCATTCCCATAGACACACTTGCTATCTTTATCACACTGCCATGCTTCACATTTCTTAGCCTCTTTTCACTACCTGAACTTACTGTACTGATTTGTTTATCCTTTTGTTTACTCTATCTCCAGCCCCAGAGAGGAGACTCTTCCACTCACTCTATCAATGATTTTAGAATTGATAGTAAATGCTACCACTTCCCCCTTTGCCACAAATGCTTTCTTCAGGTGATTCTGCCGACATGTCCTTCCGTCAAAAGTCCTCACTGTGCTTGTTGTCTTGACTCATTGTCTCCTGATGCAAAGGCTGATGCATAGCATCTGCCCAGAACACTTGAGTAAATTCCTGAAGGTTTCAGGTTCTGTACTGGAAGGTGGTCTGTCCAACAAGTAGATGTTTTAATCCCCATACATCAGATACTTTTACCTCTTAATACACGCCAAACCCACTGAAACAACAGAGCAGAGAATCCAAAGCATTTATTACAGTTAATGTAGAACTGGAGCAAGAAAAAGTTAGGTCAGAGATCTGACTGTTGATGCACACTAAGAGGAGAGGTGTTTAAAAAACATGGATGGAGGCCGGGCCGTGGTGGCGCACGCCTTTAATCCCAGCACTCAGGAGGCAGAGGCAGGCGGATCTCTGTGAGTTCGAGGCCAACCTGGGCTACAGAGTGAGCTCCAGGAAAGGTGCAAAGCTACACAGAGAAACCCTGTCTCGAAAAACCAAAGAAAAACCAAAAAAAAAAAAAAAAATCAAAACATGAGTGGAAGTTAATTTCAAATGCCATAAACTAAAGGTATAGAATGAAAAAAAAACACCAATTACTAATTATCAGAATGCTTATGAATAGAATAAAAGTGATTTTAGTAGAGTAGAAAGGTAGGCACTAAATGGTAATGTATTCAGAAAAAAACAGTAAGTGCTGAGTATTTTATAGCTTGACTAAGGAGAATAAGGGGAAAGACAATAATCAAATAAAGAGGGAAACCCATGCAAGGCTTTTGTTGTATGCCAGCTGAGGAGGTGGGGTTGATGCTGTGTATTACTGTAAAGGGTAGGATAAGGGCTGGTATTAAAAAAATGAATTTCCACAATTGTTTAGTAATATCTTCTAATTCAAAACATGTCCATCTTGGGGGCTACAAATTGAAACTTAGGAAGTAAACAACTCACAAGTCTCAGGAGGTTCCTGAAACTGACAAGATTCACAAGGTCCATCTCTCCTCAAATTTGTATAAGCTGTGTGGTAGTTTGAATGTAATTAGCCCCTATTATCTCATAGGGAGTGGCACTATTAGGAGATGTGGCTTTGTTGGAGTAAGGTATGGTCTTGTTGGAGGAAGTGTGTCACTGTGGGGCAGACTTTGAGGTTTCCTATGCTCAGGATACCACCTAGTGTCTCAGTCGACTTCCTATTGCCTGCAAGATGTAGGACTCTCAGCTACTTCTTCAGCACCATATCTGCCTGCATGACACCATGCTTCCTGCCATGATGATAATGGACTGAACCTCTGAAATGGTAATGACCTATTGTGATAGGCCTAATCATGTTTTTGTTTAGAGGAATTTGGACTTTGGTATTTTTAGTTAGCAAAGCAGTGGAATGCTTTAAGCGCATCTTAATGGGCCACACTAGTAGGAGCATGGAAGACAGTGGTGCTGAATATGGTTTGATGAACTGTGAGGATCAAGAGGTTTCAGAGAAGAAGAATGTTAGTATGTTGCCTAGAGATCATTCTTGTGATATTTTGGTGAAGGAAGTGGCTGTTTTTTGCCCTTGTCTGAAGAGTCTGACTGAGGCTAAAGTGAAGAGTTGTGGATTAATTCCATTGGCAGAAGAAATCTCACAACAGCCAAGTATAGACTCTTGTTATGTGGTTATTAGTGCTAACTCTAATGAAGATTTATAATGAAAAGGAGCAAGTTGAGCAGGGTAAATTACAGAATGTAAATTTTGAGGAGAAAAGGAGTACCAGGAAGTGGAGTGGAACTAAAATAAACCCTGTGTTCAAGGAAATAAACAGATTAAGAAATGGAATAAAGGAAGTAGTGACCTCAGGGCAAGATCCCACCCAGCTGTTTCCAACTTGTGAAAAGGAATTAAAAGTGTAGAGCCAGGTGTTGTGGAGCATACCTTTAATTCCAGTACTCCAGAGACAGAGGCAGGTAGCTCTCTGAATTTGAAGCCAGCCTGGTCTAGAGATCCAGTTGCAGGACAGCCAAGCTTAGGCATTGAAGGACAGAAAGCTGGTGAAGATGCAGTTTAGTAAGGGGCCGTGTTCCAGCCCCAGCAAGCAGCAGAATCTGGCATCTTTGTTCACCTGGTTCTGGCTTTAGAGTTAGGGATAGAAGAAATAGGCTATGGAATTTGCCTCCATGACTGAAGAAAGACCCTGAGGCCAGGCTTGTGTCAGGAATGCGTCAGCGGTGCCCCTGCATGGAGGTCTACTACAGAGGCCATTGCATAAGCTGTGAAGTGGAAGCCTGGATTGCCTTAGAGACCCCAAGATGTTAGAGATGCCAGAGTCATGGTATACCTGCTGAGGAGAACTGCTAAGAGGGAGTGGAACCAGCTCAAGAAAAAGAAGTATGTTGCAGTCAACAGAGCTGAATGGAGTTGGAGATCTGAAAACTGTTTTGACATTGGACATGAAGATGCAGAGTTTGGAGCTTGCCCGGCTGGTTTTCGGTCTTGTTTTGGTACAGTATTTCCTCACTGTGCTCCCTTCCCTATGTTTTGGAATGGTCATGTATATCCTGTGCTATTATATGTTGGAAGTATGTGATCTGCTTTTTTTTTAAATTTTGATTTTATAGGGGATTACAGTTAAGAGATTGCATGAATCTCAGAAGAGACTTTGACTTTGGAGTTTTAAACATTGTTGAAACTGTGATAGACTGTGGGGACTTTTGAAGTTAGACTAAATACATTTTGCATGATGATATTATTACAATCTTGTGGGGGCCAGGGAGTGGAATATGATAGTTTGAAAGTAATGGCCCCCATTATCTCATAGAGAGTGGCACTTTCAGGAGGTGTGGCTTTGTTGGATTGGTTATGGCCTTGTTGGAGGAAGTGTGTCACTGCAGGTGCAGGCTTTGAGGTTTCCTATGCTCAGGATACCACCCAGTGTCTCAGTTGACTTCCTGTTGCCTGCAAGAGCTAGAACTCTGAGCTACTGCTCCAGCACCATGTCTGCCTGCACAGTGCCATGCTCCTTGCCATGATAATAATGAACTGAACGTCTGAACTGTAAGCTGCCACCTCAATTAAATGTTTTTGTTTATAAGAGTTGCCATAGTCATTGTGTCTCTTCACAGAAATAAAAACCTTAAGTAAGGCAAGCTGGAAGGGTTGTGGGGGAGAAGGAGGAGGAGGAGGAAGAGGAGGAGGAGGAGGAGGAGGAGGAGGAGGAGGAGGAGGAGGAGGGCGTGACTGTCAAGCTGCCTGCAGAGAACTCCAAGGTTTCAGGTTTTGTGAGTCATCACACATGCTGTGTGGACTCTTTGGTGTTCCTTGTTATATTTCTGTATGGTTCGGAGATCAAAACAATGCTGACATTTGAAAATGACTTTGGTTCTCTGCAATTATTTGAAACTCTTTGCAAAGAACGGTGTTAAATCTTTAATTTGATGACAAACATCACTATTGCTGTGAGGCCCTGGGCTTTTGGCTGTTGCTGTGAAGGAAATTTTATCACTGTTTTTATTATTTTTATTGGTCAGTTCAGGTATTCTATCTCCTGTGGTTCAGTTTGTTTTGTTTTATATATCTGGAAATGTATATATTTCTCCTAGGATTTGAATCTATTGGTTCCTCCCCATCTACATTAGTTATTCATCTTGTTGCTGAGGTAAAATACCTGATGAGAGGAACTTAAAGGGGGAGGGTTTACCTTTGCTTATAGTTCAGGGGATTCAGTCCATCATGGACATCATGGCAACCGCAGGGAAGCAGCTGGTCACATCACATCCTTTGGTCACATCACATCCTTAGTCAGGACACAGAGAACAGTGAATGCTGGTGTCCACTTGTCTCTCTCCTTTTTATTCAGTTTCTCAACTGCATTTTTAAATTCCTGCATAGTAATCTGTAGCTCTCCTATCTCCAATATTTTTATGATCTCTGTGAATTTCATTTGTACTGCTGATCTTGTTAAGTTGCTTAGACTTTCTTGTATTGCATTGAGTTTTGATGTAATCATCATTTTGAGTTTTCCTCAGGCAGTTTGCTTATTTATTTAAATATTTATATTTAAATTTAAAAAAATGATGTATGTGTATTACTTTAGTGTATTGTCAACATATATTCTACCTTCAACATTGCCTATGTCTGCAGGTGTCTGTAGCCTGGGTTCTAGGGTTTGTGATACTGGGATATATTTTAGATGAGAGAGGAATTTCTGTGGTACTGGACACGGTATGGTACTTGCATGTGGAGTACCTGCCATCTTCCATAACTCATTGGAGGCAAGTTTCTCCAGTGGGTTCACATGGATAAGATGCAGGTATCAGGGCAGCAGAGATACAGCATCTTTCCATTTCTAGGAACTGTGCAAATTTTGAACCACTGTAGTGGGTTCAGGTGGGTATGAAGCAGGATGCTTGGAAGCAGGCCATAGCGCCTGTCTGTCAGAAGTCAAGGCTCAATCAGTGAGACCAGTGGGATGTCAGTCAGTGTCTAAGTGCTGTGTTAGTGGCTCCAGCTGATGATGAGCTTTTCAATCACTTCCAGGATAGACAAACAAGACTACACAGTTACACTTCTGGGCCTCAGAAGGCTTAACCCCTGAGAATACACTGTCCAGTCTGCTTCATGGAACTGGAAGAGAGTGTGCCTAATTCCATGTGGTTTCCTGGGACCCAGCCTTCTACAGGTGGCATGTGGCTGATCTTGTGGCCACAGGAGGGTGGATATAGCATTCATGTTCTCCGTTATCCTCTGCAGAAGAGCTGTGCATGGTTGACTGCCTAGATGCCTCTCAGACATGGGGAGAAGAAAATGCCTTCTCTGGTTTAAAGGGCCAGATAGTTCGTGTTTCCAGGACAGCTGGGTGTTTCAGTTTCTCTAAATATGTGTGCTTCAAGGTGGTTCTTCTCAGCAGAAACCTGAGTTGGGGAGGATACAATATGGGTTGAGCTCTTTCCCTGGGGCAGCGCTACAGAGTATCAACTTAACAAGCACTTGAAATGAGTTTAGAGACCATCAGGAATCTCCAACAGCAAATGTTGCAGGGGTTTGGTATGAATGATTAATCTTGACCAACATAAGTAGATTTGGTAGATTCTGGGTGCATAGATTTCCTCTCTTCAAGGCAACTAACTGTTTCTCTGTATTCCATAGAATGCCTGTCCCATTCCAGCAAGAGGCCTAGAGAGATGCCTCAGTGGGTAAAGTTTGGATACCTGCACCCACATAAAAACCAGGTGTAGCCACATCCATGCCTGTAACCCTAGGGTTGCTGGGGGCGGAGACAAGAGGACCCTTGGGCTTGCTGGCTCTCAGTCTTTCCTGGGTCAGTAAGACAGAGTGTATAAAGGGAATAAAATAAAGAATGATAGAGCAGGGCTCTGTGCCTGTGCATGTGCCCAAATTATATTATGTGATATAGAGTATTAATATTTAATATTCATATATAATATATAAAGTGTATAATTTTTAAAACACTCCAGTGAAATACATGTCCTTTCTTTCTTTTCTTTCTATCTCTTTCTGTTTTTCTCTTTTCTTCCTTTCTCCCTTCCTGTATAGAGAAGCAGACTGTATTCTTCTAGTCTGAAGACTCTGTGTTTTGATCATTTTGTCTGCATGACAAAAAGTTAGATGAATTTAGATGTAGTGGGAAGTTTCTCCTCTGTCCCGCCCAGTCCTGAGGTCCGGACAAATCTCTCCCACCTATGTCCCACAGCTGCTTGGTCCAAGTAAACATACAGAGGCTTTTATTAATTACAAACTGTATGACCAGTGGCTTATGTTTCTTGCTAGCTAGCTCTATCATCTTAAATTAACACATTTTTTAACCTATGTTTTGCCACATGGCTGTGGCATTACTGTCTGTTGGCATGTCGCTCCTTTGGTGGTGGGCTGGTGTCCATCCTGTGTCTTCCTTTCTTCTTCCTGTCTCTCTCTTGGATTTCCTGCCTGCCTCTAAGCTGACTTGCCATAGGCCAAAGCAGCTTATTTATTAACCAATGGGAACAACATATATATTCACAGCATTTAGAAAGACATCCCTCAGCACTTAGGCACAGAAAATTGCTCAAGAATGCTCTGATAAGACCAGGAATGTCCACATGACCCTTGCACTCTAGTGTGTGTCTTCAGCACGAATAAGTCACCATCACACTAGACAATGAAGAGCATCTATTGTCAGATCTCTCTGATTGACACTCTCAAAGTCAGTCATTCACAGTTTCTCTGCACCCAACAGAATATTGAAATTAAGTTTTGCTCAACTTGATTCTAGTTTTAAAATGACTATGACATTCACAGAGGTGGCAGTGCAACCAAGAAGCAATGTTCTGACAGAAAATGACTCTAACTCTTCTGCCCCATTGCTTTCCTTTTGGTATTGACTAAAGGCACAACATACAAACAAAACATATAAATACACACTTAAAAAAAAATGTCCAAGGACATAGGGGTGACTCACTAGCAAGGGAACTTCAATTTAGTTCAGGGCACAGTGGTGATCATCTAAATCATTGCACCATGGAGAGAGTTAAGTATATCTTGGAGGGAGCAGAGTAAATGTTCACCACTGCCTGGGATTTGGGGAGGAGGCTGTGTTGTCTCCAACATCTTTACAGGACAACTTAAATGTTCCTCTGTTTTCTATTTTTGTGGATTGGAGAAAAAAGGGAGGATTTTACAGAGAAACATACTGACATTGGCTCATGTTTGCTTAACATAGATGGAGTCATTTAAGTACTATGCTAGAAACCAAAGTCTTTACAGTGGCCACTGGGACAACATTCCTCAGGGGCTTGAATTAATAAAGCTTTCTGAATCCAGGTCCATACATTGTCCCTGGCAGTTTCTTTTGCAAGAAAGCTAGAAAATGAGACCAGAGCAAGTGGTCACTGGCTGGAGGGTCACAGGGAGTTCATGTGCCAACAAGGCAGAGTCTCTGAGATGACTAGTAAAAATATCCACCAGCCTGTGCCAGGGCCTCTGTAACCTATCTTTACCTTTTATTTTTATAGCTTCTAAATGACATTTTAATGTCTAAAGTAATGGGTTTCCTCATCTCATGTCCATGTGTGCATCACTTTGCTGTTATTTACTCTCATTTCTCCCCTTCTGCCCACACGCTGTAGCTGTACATGTGGATACCCACAAAAATCAGTTTCTGCTTTCAGGCGGAAATTGACATAGATCAATTGATTGATAGATGATTAGTAGGTTTTAAATCTGTATTCAGCTTAGGAGAGAAAAGCTGATAATCACTTGATTTTCCCAACACTTCTGTCTTCCTCCTTTGTGGTTGATATATTGTGCACCCCAATAAACTTATCTGGGGGTCAGAGAACAGAACAGCCACTAGATTAAACATAGGTTTAGGCAGAGATCCGTCTGGATCTCTGTGAGTTCAAAGCCATACTGGAAACAGTCAGGCATGGTGAAACATGCCTTTAATCCCAGGAAGTGATGGCAGGAAGCAGAAAGGTATATAAGGCATGAGGACCAGGAACTAGAGTCTTTTTTTAAGCTTTTAGGCTTTTAGCAGCAGTTCAGCTGAGATCCATTCGGATAAGGACACAGAGGCTTCCATTTTGAGGAGACAGGATCAGCTGAGGAACTGGCGAGGTGAGGTTGGCTGTGGCTTACTCTGTTTCTCTGATCTTCCAGCGTTCACCCCAATACCTGCTCCAGGATTGTTTTTATTAATAAGACCTTTTAAGATTTGTGCTACACTCCCTCTTCATCCCTTCTTTCCCTACACAGCTCTCCTTAAGCTTTTGTGACATATTCACACATGTGAACACACATATGAATAAATGTGAACACACATTTTAAAAGTAGATTCTGCATAAGAGAAAAGCACATGATATGGGTCTATGTGAGTGAGTCTGGCTTGTTTCATTTAACATAATGACCTCCAGCTCCATCCATTTTCTTTCTTCCATTTGCCTGATGCCAAAGTTCTTCAAAGCTGGCTGAACTCTGATGAGTGTGCTCAGGACACTGCCTTTATCCATCTATCTGTTGATGGCGTCTGCACTGGTTTCATGGCATGAGAACTGTAAATAACGCTACAGTGAACATGGATGTCCATGTAGCTCTGTGTTGTGAGGACTTATTTCTCTTTGGGCCAGTGCCCAGACATGCATAACTGGACCATAGAGGAGTTCTATTTTTAGGTTTGGGGAACCTCCATACTGATTTTCCTAGTGCCCATACTAGCTTATATTCTCACCAGTTCTGTATACCAGGTCCTTCCAGGTCACATCCTCACCAACGTTTATTGATATTTATTTTTGATGACAGTTGTTCAGAGTAGGATGAGAGAGAATCTCCATGGAGTTTTATTTGCATTTTTTTTTGCCCACTGGCTAAGGATCTGGGACAACTTTCTTCATATATTTGTTGATAAATTTGTATTTCTTCTTTCAAGAAATATCTGTTCAATTAATTTGCTAATTTAGGAAACTATTTGCATTTAAGTTTTTGAAGTATCTGTATTTCCCAGCTATTAACCTTCCTGGTAGAAATGTAAATGGCAAGTATTTTTTTTCCATTGTCACTGTCTACTATTTTTTCCATGTGTTGGTGTGAGGTTTTTAATTTCATGTCATTTTAGTTGTCACTGGTTACTGTCACTTCCTGAGCTGCTGGGCTCTGCAGACTCTTTGCTTTGCTGATATTCCCAAGTGCATCCTTATCTTTTCCTCGGAGAGATCAATTTCAGAGTTTTATATTTTAAAGTCTTTTGCTTTCTTGGTTTTTTGACAAAAGGTCTTTAGACTATTGCCGAGGCTGGCCTAGAACTCACATCAACCCTCCTGTCTCAGCCTTTTGAGCACTGGAATTAAGGTGTGAGCTAGCATCCCCAACACATTAAGGACTTAGATCCAGTTCAAATTGATTATTATACAAGATGATGTATTGGGATCCAGTTCCAGTCACCTATGGGTATTCGGGCCATCTTATCATTGTTCACTCAATAGTCAGTCTTTTCCCTAATGTACATTCCGGACACTTTTGTGGACTACCAGGTATCTGTAGCTGTGTGGATTTATTTCAAGGTCTTCTATTTCTTTGGTCTATGGACTACTTTTTAAATCACAGAACAATGCTGTTTTTATTACCCTGGCTCTGCAGTGCATTTTCCAATCATGTATTGTGATATCTCCTTCAGAATTGTTCCTTCTTTTCAGGATTCCTTTGGTTATTGGAAGCCTTTTGTGCTTCAATATGGATTTTAGTACTACATTTTCTGGTTTTGTGTGGCATATCATTGGAACTATATGGATGTTTTATTGAAACTGTAAATAGCAATTTGCACTATATTAATTCTTCCAATCCATGAGTGTGAATGGTATTTCCATCAGTTGTTGATATTCAGTTCCTTCAGCTGTTTTAAAGTTTCAACTTCAGAACTCTTTCGGCTTCCTTCTTAGGAGCATGTGGAGCTCAGAGGACAACTTGTAGTATCAGCTCTCTCCCACCATGTGGGTTCTGGAAATTGAATTCAGACAGTCAGGCTCAGCAGAGTGTCCTCACTGCGGAGTCATTTCAGCAGCCCAGTATTCTAGTTTTTAAAGGGATTGTGAGTAGAGTTTCTTTCCTTATTGCTTTTTCAGAAAGTTCATTATTGGTGTCTAGAAAACCTACTGATATTGTGTATTGGATTTGTATCCTGATGTGCTGGAAGTGTTTACCAGATTTAAGAGTCTTATAGTAGAATTTTCTGAGTCTCTAGAATATATGATTGTATCCCTTGCAAACAGGGATGATTTGACTTCCTCCTTCTCTGTTTTCATCACTGTTGTTGTTGTATGTCTCTAAGATGTTAAGTGCTGTCCTGAATAGGATGGAGAGGATGGACATCTGTGCCTCATTCTTGATTCAGGAGAAACTGTTTCAGATAGTCCCTATGTAGTATATGTGGTCTATAGGTTTGTAATGTGTAGCCTTTATTATATCAAGATATAGTCTTTCTATTACTGAATTCTTCAAAGCTTTTATCATGAAGGGATATTGGACTTTGTCAAAGACTTTCTAATGAGATAAACCTAAGATTTCTATCGGGGAGTTTATTTATACACTGTATGGCATTTACTGATTTGAGTATGTTGAAGAATTCTTTTATTTCTGGATGGAAATCAACTCACTCTTGATGTTTGATTCATTTTGTGTTGTTGAATTCCATTTACATGCATTTATTGAGAAAGCTTGTATGTGATTTCTTCAGGGAAATGGATTTAGCTTTCTTTTTCTTAGGCAGTCCTTATCTGGTATTAGTATTAGGGTGGTACTGGGTTCATAGAATGATGTTGGTAATGTTCCCTCCCTGTCTGCTTTTGGTCTGATTGGAGGAACATTTGTGATGTTCTTTAAAGTTTTGGTGGGCTTGAGCAAAAGTCGTTCCAGTTTGGGGCTTTTACTTCTCCGGGGCTTTTTATTATAGCTTCAATCATACTCCTCATTATAGATCTGTTTTGAATTAGTTACGGTCTGTTGACTCAATTTAGTAGGTCATATGTACCTAGAAAGCCATCAAATTTTTCAAATGTTCCCATGTTTTGGAATATTGGTTTTCAAATATTGCCTAACATATTCCTGAATTCCTTTGTTTTAATATACCCTTGAAAATCTCTAATTTTATTAATTTGTCTTTCCCCCTTTTTCTTTTGGATAGTTAGCTAAGGGTTCATCCGTCTTCCTCTTTTGAGTAGTTAGCTAAAGGTTTATCTTTCATGTTACAATCAGCTTTTTGTTTGTTACTTCTTTGCATTTTAATCTACATTTTAATCTACATTTACTTACTGCCGGCTCTGATCCTTATTATTTGTTTCTGTTTAATGATTTGGGGCTTGTTTTTGTTCTTGTTTTTTTCTAAGATGCTAAGGTGCACCATTAAGTTGTTGATTTGAAATCATCATGATATTTAATGTAAGCTCTCAATGTTATAAATTTTTAATAATAAATTTTTAGTTTCTTTCTTGGTTTCCCCAGTGATGATTAAAGAGTGTATTGTCCAATCTTTATATGTTTATGTCATGTCTGTAGTTTTGCTCCTCTATAATGGGGGAGCTGGTGGTCATAAAGGACAAAGAACTGAATGTCCACGATAAACAGAAGCCTGAGATAAGGGGGGAGCAAAAATAACAGCTTAATGAAGTGAGAGAACAGCTTCCTCCAAGATAGGAGAATTCCCAGAGCTGACTGCTTGCCAGCCAAGCCCTGGGTTGGCTGTTTTATAAGGTCTCTAGATCCTCCATTTCCCTTATTGGATCTATTAAATATCCTACCTGTGTCTTCTGGGAACAAGAGGTAGCCACATGAAGGAGTCCACTCTTGCCTTCCCCATCTGCCTGCGCCCCTCTTACTCTCCTATGGGTGTGTCCTGAAGCACTGAGAAGTGGCACAAACAAACACAGAGTGGTCACTGTGCAGGAACATAGGGCGGCACGCTGGCACAGCCCATCCCACATGGACACCATGTTCATAGGATGAAGCTGCAGAAGTCAAGAATCTAGAGGTTCAGAGCTCTCAGTCCTATGGACAGCAAACCTCTTGCTAGATACTTGATTCCAGAGATGGGGCCACCTCAGTCTGTGGGTAATCAGACTCTGCAATTACGCTCAGGTGATGAGGTCAACTATGAGACATAGAGGGCAAGGATATCATTCATGAAATCTTCTCTGCCTCAGCTGAGCCTTTTGTTAACTGAACTTTAAAAAGTCTAATACTTTGAGAATTTCCTGTGATATATTTTGATTATATTCACCCCCAACTTCTCCCTGTAACAACAACTCCAATCCCTCAACTTCATGTCCTCTTTTCATTAATCCCGTGGAGTCTAATTTGTGCTGTCCACATGCTCCCAGGTATGGGAGTGGTCCACTGGGGTATGGTCAACCTATGGAGGCTATACTCTTACAGAAAAATTATTCTTCCTCTCACATCAGCTATCAATTGCCAATAGTTCATTGACTCTATGGCCACCTTCCCCCTCCATGCTTGGATTTTTATCTGACTTTATCTTATGCATGTTACATCACATGTATGCTGTAGAGTTCACATGTGCAACTGTTGTGTTTGTAAAACGCTACTTTGCTGTTATCTGCTGCCTCTACCTCTTAAATTCTTTCAGTCCCTCTTCCATGATGATCCCGGCCTTGGAAATTTTTAGCACATAGTGCCCTACCTTGTGCTTCCCTATGCCTGCATCTCTTAGCTGTTTCCTCTCCCCAATGCTGGCTGTGGCAGTTGAACCTAGGTTCCCTGATTTGGGATTGTCTGTCCTCAGATTACCATGGCTTAGTCTTAAACAATAGTTCCCCTTTGAAGGTGGCACTGACCAGAGCCTGCTAAGACTGGAGGACGTCCCAAAAGGAGATCTTATGATTTCTTGTGGGAGTGCTGGGCTCGCCCTGTGGGTGGGACTGCCTGCCTCTTTCACCAGAACCACCTGGATTAACTTTGGATGAGGTGTCTGCTCTCTGTACCACCACCAGAGAGCCACACCTGGATTTTGCTCTTTGTTGCTGACCTGCCCTTGTGTTACTCAATCCATACTCTGGTTTTCCTCTCTCTTTTTCGATAGCTGATGCTGTTCACTCTGTTTGCTTTATTGAATGGACATGGTCAAGTGCAGTGTACATATACATCTGATATTTGCAGTCACTTTCTTCTTTGACATTTGAAAACTCAACACTAAAAGACACTATTTCATCCCTTAAAGGGAAACAATAACGCTCCTCTTAGCTATGGGGTACCGCACAGTCAGTGCCGTCTGAATGCCAGGAGGAGATCTGTTCTTTGCGTGTAAATCTGTCATGTGCTACTGAGCCTTCCATGAGGTCACCCTGGTGTCTGGTGGCCACATTGGAGTGTCTGCTTCTCTGTGTCCCCTCACTGGAGGTAGAGATAGAGCAGGAAGGACACATGTAGGAAGTCAGGAGGCTGCCCTATCCTTCCACTGCCTCGTAAAGGACCCTTGTACTGTCCTTTACTCCTCTGGACTACTGCTTATACCCACAAAAACTGAAGCTGAATGTCTTTAGTTGGACACCACTTCACAATGGAGGACCAAAGCAAAGATGGTGTGTTTATCACACAGACCAAATTTTGCTCTAAATAGCTTTTGTTTTCTTCTTTGAGAGAAGACTATGAGACATCAAGTTCAGACATTGTGAGCTTTTTCCAGCACCTGTGTGGGATGCTGAGCAGCACAAGTTCAAAGCCAATCTAAACTACACACCAAGTTCTAGGACGTCCTGGGCTATATAACAGGACACATACCACATACACTCTCTCTCTCTCTCAAAAAAGGAAGGAAGGAAGGAAGAAAAGAGAGAGAAGAGAAAAGGTGAAAAAGGAAGAAAGAAAACCATCATTTAAGATGGTCTGAGGTCATAGTGTGTACTGCCTGTGTCAACCTGTTCTTATTTCATCAGTCTTTATCCTGTCCTCTAAGCCTCAGCCCTGGACAGTTTCCTCACCCTTTTCTCATGTCGATAGACACCCACTTTAGTTTATGAACTTAAAAACAAAACTGAAAAACGAAACCATTTAACACATAAAAAGTCTATGAAAATAGCTACCAAATCTGAAACATCACAAACACAAGGAAAAACAGTTAATTTGAGCAAGCTCTCTGGTATTTTGGCATTTGGCTGTATTCTGTAATTCTGCTGCTGTGACTTGTCCAACTCATCCATTCCCCTTTTGTCCTGGCTATTGCAGTAGATTACAGCTGATTGGTCTTAATCTTCTCTCCATCCCTTGGGAGCTGCATGAGTCATCCTAGGCAGCCTGTGGGTGCTTAGAGCTGCAAAGTGCAGATATTGTGTTCAGAGGGAGAGAGTTTCCTTATGCAAGGAAAAGGCAGTGGGTAATGCTTGCTGGTAGCTAAGACCTTCATCTTGCTTATTTGGGGTACCCATTTGAGAATTCGGAACTATTGCACCTACATATTCTTTCATTTTATTTGACTAAAATAAAACACCCAAAGCCTGTGCTTTCTAAGGGCTGGTGAAGCAGGAGTGATCATTATCCTTACTGACCACACCTGCTCAGTGGCAGAAATTGCTGAGAGTTTTGACAATATATTTTTATAGAAAAGCCATCCTCAACCCCATCAACTTTGGGAGATTAATATTTATGCCTACATTTTTTTAAATCAGTAAACAATTCCAAGCCTTTTAGTTACTTAGTGTGAAGATTTGGATTGGAATCAAATATGCCAACTCTTAAAGAGCTGTTTGATGGAGGCTTGAATAATGATCCAGAATATTTCTACAGTGCCACAGAAATCGGAAGGAGAATTGATTTTGCAAAACCCAACCAATGACAAATAGACTAAAATTGTCACGTATTCAGGTCTGAGATAAGCCAGTTGGAAGTGGTGTGATGACATCATACACAAGTGGGGACCTGGAGTAGCTTAGGCAGGAGGGCGGCAGCTGCAGGAGGCAGACATTAGGTGAGGAAAGGGCAGTGTGGTGGGCAGAAGGGAACACCAGAAGCACCTGCCTGGACCCTTGCAGGGTTTCTCAGAGTTCAAGAGCAAGGACCACGGTGCCGTCACCTCCTTTGAGGGCTACCAGAGTTATTTTTGTCATGGCCTTCAGCGACATGGAGAAACTTCCTGTAGATGAGCTTCTGAGATGATATTTTGTGTTAAAATTGGGCAGACATGGGTCAAAGATGAATCCTCTCTAGTTGCAGCAGAAAGAACACAATGAAATCTCCATCCCAGTCCTCTTCCCTGTTTCCAGGACCACCTTGACTCGGACTTGGAGGTGTGGCTTAGCCATGGCATACAGGGACCATAGCACTGCCCTTTTCTAAGCCTAATTGTCCCCCTCTTAAGCCCCAAGGAGACAGTCAGAAACAGCGGAGTAAATGAGGAGGCAGTAACAGCGTGTAATTGCTACTCCTAAAACAATGCCCTTTCTGCAGGAAAATTCCTGGGAGTTAATTAGATGCTGTGGCTCTGTCTTTATTCTATGGTGTCGCTGGCTTCCGTCATGATTGCATTTTCAAAAGGGCCCACACACTGGGGATGATTGCTGGGTAGGCTGTGGGACATCGACAGCATACTTAAAACAGAAAGCTACTGAGACTCACAAGCTCCATATTGCCAGCTTCCTCCCTGAGGAGACTGGATCAACTGTGATGGGTCTTTCCTCTCATATGTCACTGTTTCTTGTTCTGATCCTTAAAGCATTATGAAATCACAGAAAATTAGAGGTAGAATGTATACATATATGAATGTTTCCTAGAATTTTGTAGACATTAAAATATAATTTAGCCAGGGGTGGAGGCATACACCTTTAATCCCAGCACTTGGGAGGCAGAGGCAGGTCTGTGAGTTCGAGGCCAGCCTGGTCTACAGAGTGAGTTCCAGGATAGCCAGGGATATACAGAGAAACCATGTCTCAAATACACACACACACACACACACACACACACACACACACACACAAATTGTATTTTATAAAATTGTCAAGAAATCAAATAAGCAAAGGAGAATTCAATGCTCTAAGAATTGCACTTTGATTTTTATTTTTATTTTTAGATACTTTGTGTGTATGGGAGTTTTGCCTATATGTATGTATATGCTCTACATGCATGAAGTCCCCATTGAAGGCAGAAGACAGAGTTACATCAACTGGAACTAGAGTTACAGGTTGTGAGCCACCATGTGGGTGCTGAGGACTAAAGCCAGATCCTATGCAAGAGCAGCGAGTGCTGCTAACCACTGGGCCATCCCTCCGGACTCGGGCCTGATTACATCATGTGACTATGCCAATGCCCACAAACACAAACAGGACTAACAGTGTTCCAGACCTGGCCCCTGGTGCCTTCCCCATGCTGTCTGTAACAAAGTGCAGAAGATACAGTGTGACCTCAGCTGGAACACTATCCACCAAGCACAAAGTTCTGCTATGGGGAACAGGGTTTGGGGATCTACATATTCCAGAAAGCTCTGACTCAGACCCCTATTGAATGTGGTAGATACACATACGAGGACAAGTGCCAGACTACGCTTGGCTAGAGATGATACAGCTGCAGATCTGTGGTCCCGAGGGCACCGCACAACCTGAAAGCAGTGAGATCCTGAGGACAGAGTTAGGACTGACAGGAGCATTGTGGTTAAAATGATGAGGTCAGGAAAACTGGGAGAGGTAAAGATGAGGTGGGTCTGAGATGACCAAGGTGACCAGATAAGAGAAAGACAGGGCTCTGGGAAGACAAGGCCAGTATGAGCTGGTTCCAGCTGGCTCCTGAAACTCCCTTTCCCCTCCGGAAGGTGTGCAAGGCACCATTGACCCCTGTACTAATCTTGCTTCTAAGGCAGATAATTTTAACAGACTTTATTGGGAGTAAGGATGGCTTTTAAAGAGCCACCACCTGCCTGGAAAGATGGTCTGTGAATTTTACTTTTCAAACTCACTACCCAGGAATCCAAAGTGAAATTCACAGACCACAGAGGATGTGTTTTAGAGAGAGGTTTATTTTGGAATCACAGGTAGGAGCTTCTGAGAGAGAGAGAGAAGGCAGAAGCCTGTAGAGCAGGGTAAGTCTGCAGGATGGGCTACCATTGAGCTGTGTGGCCGGCAGCCTTTTAAAGCACCTTGGTAGGAACTGGGGTGAAGCATGGGAGCTGAGCTGAGGTATCCAGGTGCCTCTTCACACTTCCAGTCATGTCCCAACTTACAGCAGGGTCAGACATCACAAGAGACCAAGGGCCTGAACTCTATTCCAGCATTCCTGGCCTTCAGTGAGGACCTCAGAGCTCAGCTTTGTCTCCTGTTTTTATCTGAAGCCCCATAGAAAAACACAATAAAAATCAAATTATCCGTGTCAGGAGGACCCCCCAACCATTCTTGGAATTCTCTGGCTTACTTGGGGACCCCAGGTCTGGCCGTGTAGTTCTCTCCCCAGGAGCCCGTTGTTACTTTGGCTCTAATAAAGGTTCTCACATTTCCATGCTGTGTCTCCACTCCAGTTTCTCTCCTTTATGGAAAAAAGAACCCGGACCTGCTGGGTAGCAATCACAGTCTGGTCTCTCTCTTTGAGACCTTGAGGCTTTACCACCAGAAACAATATTCCAAAACCTCAGAGGACATGAAGAAGGAGTGAAGGGAGACCCATCTCTGTCTAGAGGTAAAGACTGCAGCAGCATTTAGCAGCTGACTCTGTGAGCCATTGGGCATTCAGCAGGTTGAGCGCAAGCCTCCTGCACACTAGCCCTCTAAGAGTGTTTAAAAGTGCTGCCATTTATCATTTCTGATGCTAGGTCCAGATTCTGTCCCCTATCTTGCTCTGAGCTTATCACTTCAGAAGAACATGAAAGAGTCTGGGTATTTGTATCTCTGGTTTGATAGCATCAGAGATGTTTGGGGCTTTTTCTCTGTTTTTAACTTTCATAAGAGCATTCTATTGAGCACCAGCTATATAGCCTCTCTTGAGAATTAACACACACACACACACACACACACACACACACACACACACACACCCCATATTTCCAGACCTCCAGTCTCCCCATGGCCAGGATCATATAGACTCATAGGTAATAACAACTTTTAACACCAAGATTGTACACAAACTACACGGAGAGCTTAAATATAAAGGGGGAATAATACCTTCAAGTCGACTGCAGTTGAAGGCAGAGGGGAGGGCTGGGGAATGGAGTGGGAGACGGACCATTGTGCTGAGATCATCTGTTTTTGCTATGTTTGCTTATCAAAGCTAGAGCCCATCCCCCCACAGAGACTGGAAGTTGGTGATAGTGTTTTTCTCAATAACTGCTTTCTTTTTATTTTTTCTCCTGCCTAAACAAAAACATTTAAGTTCTAAGTATTTGATAGTTTTCATCTTTTTTGCTTGCTTGCTTGTTTGTTTTATTTTTCGGGACAGGGTTTCTCTGTGTAGTTTTGGTGCCTGTCCTGGATCTCACTCTGTAGACCAGGCTGGCCTTGAACTCACAGACATTTGTCTGACTCTGCCTCCCGAATGCTGGAATTAAAGGCGTGCACCACCACCACCCGGCAGTTTTCATCTTCGATGTTTATTTTTTTCCTTTTATTAAAAATAGATTTTTCTCATATAATATCTCCTGATTACAGTGCTCCTCCTCTGCTTCTCCCATTTCCTCCTCAATTTGTCAGGGGGAGAAGCAGAAATATTCACAAGGCAAAGAGACAGAGAAATTGACAGTGGTAAGTTTTCTAAAATAAACACTGTTTTAAAAGGGAAGCCAGGAGCCTATGGCCTGAAAGGCACTTGTTGAAAGTTTAGCTAGTTACGGGGATTCTCAGCCATCCTGGTAGAGTCAGAAGAGGGCCTGATAGCACAGAGCAGAATGTACCCTTTCTTAGCGGAACGCACATCACAGCTTTAAAGAAATCTAAAAATGGACCCGTCCCACACAACACATTTCTGTTCAATGGTTGAATCATGGTGAGATCCTTGATGGCCAGCTTCATGGGACTAAGGAGGCACTTGATCTGAAGTGTTGAGCAGACCGGATTGAAACAAGATGCTTCTCTTTATTTCTCACTGCTTTGGTTTACTGGGTGATACCATGCCCATGAACACAATGCAAATAGTGTATCGAAACTTTAGTCTCAAAAGCAAGTTTCAGGAAAGTCATTTTACAGAGTCAATCATGAATCACTCTCTGTGCTCATGAGGTGGCTTTTATTATAATGACTTAGAAAGGCAAGTTCAAAAATATACCTAAGGCAGTTGACTTAAAACACACAAGCAAGTGGAGATTAAAACAGCATAAAGACATGGATTAAAATGTGAACTGAACAGGACATGGAGATGGAGGAGAGAGTGGAGGGAGAGGAGAGACAGGAGGGACAGAAATGACTGCTTTCTCTCACACAATCCTTAACACTCCTTCTCTGGGGCACCAGTCCATGAGCAGTGCAGCAGGACATGGCTTTCCATCTGACATGGTTGCCATGGTTGCAATAGACCTCTTAAAAACCAGCTGCTCTCCTCAGCATCAGATATTGAAAGCACTAGAGATCAGGTGGTGGGAGATGTTAGGGTTCGATGAGGTCTTCACACGGAGGCTACCATGATGGCATCTGTGGCTTTCAAAGATGAGGACCAGGCACCTGACCTGGCACCTTTGCTGTCCTCAGCTGTTTGGTGTCCTACACCGTGTGGTGAAGCAGTGAGGAGGGTCCTCACCAAATGGCTGCCACCTTGTTTTTTGGATCTCTGACTGCAGAATTGTGAAAGGACATCATTTTCTGTGACCCAAGCTGTAGAGGTCTGGTGTGGCCGCAGAAACTATGTCTTTGTCTCACTTGCATTTCTGTCACTCATTCTCACACCTTTGGGAACCTCACATGCAAAGTGAGAGAGTGGGAGAGTAAGACTTACTGGGCTAGAGAAGGAAGCCTTCATACCACACAGTGAGCAGATCAGATGGGTGGGAGCTGAGCAAAGGACTGACTAGTGGGCTAAAGAGCTGTTAGAATTTGAACACAGGATTATCAAAGTTGCCCAGAGAAGCAAGCTATGCAGTTTGAGAGCAAGGGCATTTGTGGATTTCAATTGAATATCAAGTTAATTCAGATGAAATCTTTCTTTTTAGAATGTCACTTGAGTTTAAAAATCCACTGGGTGCATTGGAAATGAACAATCACCACCCATTTGCTGCATTATGTTTATGGACACAGAATATTAAAACAGCATCAGACTTTGTCAGGTGTAATGTCAGCTTGGCCAGAATTTCAACAAGTCTTCCGTGGTGGTGATGTGACAGGACTCTGCTCCAAAGGAGGCCTGGGTGATTGATTTATTAACGTGTTGGTGTGCGAAGCTCTTTGGGAGACTATTGGGGCTCTGCCTTTATTTACCACGAGACAAGGAGCAATGACAGAGGATGTTCATCCTGAGTTTTTAATAAATCGTCCACAGGAGAGCAAGTTAGCTATCACTTTTCTAATTTCTGTGACAAGATAATAAGAGGCAAGCAACCTGAAAATTGACGTGGCATTCAGCTCAGTTCACTGTCTATGTGACGTGTGTTGGGCTTCAAAGATTATTTATCTTAAGCCTTACAAGAAACTTTCGGTTAGAAGTCATGACTGAACCAATTTTACAGGTGAACCTAGCTTTGTTCTCTGTCTCACATATTTCAGAAGGAAATATCCAAACTGGATCCCGTGTGTTCTGGCTTCATTCCACGTGGTTGTATCTTTCCATTGTTTACCCTGACCTCTTCGCTGTGACTTCAGGCATTGGAGAAGCAACAGGATGCCCAGATACCTGGACACCTGAGCAGACTGGCCTTGTCTGATACCAGCATTTATTTATTTATTTGTTTATTTGTTTATTTATTTTGGTTTTTCAAGACAGGGTTTCTCTGTGTAGTTTTGGTGCCTGTCCTAGATCTTGCTCTGTAGACCAGACTGGCTTCAAACTCAGAGAGATCTGCCTGGCTCTGCCCCCCTGAGTGCTGGGTTTAAAGGCATGCACCACCACCGCTTGGCACCAGTATTTATTTCAAGGCATGTCTTTCAGCCAAACAAGATGTACATGCTACTATGTTAGGCTGTTGTTTTAGGATCTGGCATAGTTTTTGATTTTCTGAATAAAATTGGTAATTAAGACTATTCAGCATATATTGCATATTTAAAGAAACCCCTGCTGGCTGGGAGATGACTCAGCTGGGTGTTCCTTGCTTAAGAACCTGAGTTTGATTTCTCAATCCTTATGTGAAGGTAGGCACAATGGTGTGCCCCTATCCTTCCTGCACTGGGTGAGGGATGCAGGAATGGAAAGATCTCTCGGCCTTGCTGGCCAGCCTGAGAAGCCTTATTGGCAAGCCCCATGTCCTTAGTGAGACTGTCTCACTAACCAAGGTAGAGAGCTCCTGATGAACAACACCAGAGGTTGACTTCTGGGCTATGCACACATGTGCACATGCACCTGCACACACATGTGCTCCCACAAACACATGAGCATTCACACAAAAGAAAGGGACAGAGAGAGAAAAAGAAAGAAACAGAGAAAGAAGCCTCCTATGACTGCATACCTGGGAAGAAGAGGGTCCCAAACTCCACTGACCTATGACACTTGGTGGTAATATATTTTTGGTTTTGAATTTATAATATTAAGGTTTATTAGGATTATTTGTTTAATACACACTACTCAATATATATTTGATCAGTGATGGATGATATGTATTATAAATAAGAACCTTTTAAGAAACATTTTAAAGCCTATTTAGAAAAAAACTTAGTGTCTGTGTATTGTGTATACTTTAATGTTTCCAGTGATTTTCATAACTAAGAAAATACATTTTTGTCTTTATCATTCACCATTCATGTACTAATTAATTTAGGGAACACTGAGTATGAGCTAATTGCAATATCAAGTTCTTTCTTAGAATACAAAGATAAATAAGGGTCTTGCTTTCAAAAATATGCAGTCAACAGCTAAAATACATTTAGTTTCTTTTTGAGTGGTATATTTATTTTTATTTTATAATTTTATGTGTATGAGTGTTGCCCTACATGTACGTATGCACACCAAGGACATGCAGTGCCTGAGGTGGTCAGAAGAGGGCGTGGGATCCCTTGCAGCTTTAGTTACAGGTAGTTTTGAACCACCGTGTAAATGCTGCTGCGTACCCAAGTGGTCCTTTGCTAGAGCAGTGAGAGCTCTTATTAACCTCTCATCTCTTCAATCCCTTATTTCTTAGTTGGCAAGAAGAACTGTACTCTGTACATTTTCCAGGGATGGGCCACACTCTAGGCAGTCCCACAGCCAAGTCTAACTTGCCTGTTACTTGAATTTATAGCTGACTTCTCAATCAAACATGTTTGCAAAAAGTTACCATTCAAGACACAGTAATGCAAAGACCACAGTAAACATCATGGCAATGTTATGTAATAGTTATAGATTAATGAACAACATTAAATATCCAGGCCATTTATTCTGAGAAAGAGAGAAGAATTAATCACCAAGGCAGCCCTCCAGAACCACATTAATTCTGTGCTCGAGTGAATATATTTATTTGAATACATTTTTAAAAGGCCATACATCTTGCAAGCATAAGAAAAATTGAAGGAAACTTCCTGCCTTAGTTGATTTCACATTACGGTGAACTTCACATAATTAGCTCACCGGAGACAAGGACTTCAAGAGATACAAGTGACAAAGGCAGCGTCGGTTTTCTTGAGGGTGACATGCTCTGTTAACTGTCGAAGGGACCTTGTACCACCTGAAGCCTCCTCCATGGGTTCAGTATGCAAAATATTCTGAAACCGTAGCTCTTCCTTTTAGGAATGTGTGTTGGGTAAAGCATCCTGCAGTGGTTGTGTGTTGTTTCTTTGGCCAGTTTTAAACAAATGGAATTTCTACATACTCATGTGCAATGGAGTGCACAAATGGAGCCATTTCACACTCAGTCAGCCTGAAGAAGGTCAAGAAGAAAGCACTCGCTGAGTTCATATTTAATACAATGCTGCCCTTCTGCAGGCATCCGACCTGGCAGTGCATCCACAGAACCAAATTGGCTTGGTACCTAGAACCCTGCCAAAGATAAGTGCAGGCTGTCTTCCAAGTTGTGGCTTTAAGAAAATCCCATTATCTGATTATGCAACTAAGCAAAGCTAAACCCCAAGATTAGCATCATATCAAAGATGGGAAATTGCAGGAGAGCTTAGTAGTGAAAAATACCAAGCAGGAAAACCTGCCTTTTCTGTTTTCCAGGGATACAAATTTCATTACAGAATGTCCTATAATTCTCTAATCTGAAGAGAGAATGTCAGTTATTCATATCATTTTGACAAAGCACTAAAATAATCTTTGAAATTGGAATGGCATGTGCCTTTAAAAGCCCACTGAGATGGTCCCTAAAAATAGTTTACCAAGCAACAGAATCGAATTATTAGGGAATTGCTCTTCAATGCATTAGAGAGTCAATTCCTATGGCACTTCAGCTAGCCAAAGTAATAAATATAAAATGGTAATTTTTTCTCCATGAGCTGTTCTTGCAACTCTCACGAGTTCATCCCACCCAGGAGTATTATAACAGTGTGTGCTTGCAGGCACCAGGACTCGCAGGAGAAGCAGTGTGCTTCTGGTAGTTGGTTAAATGTTCTCAAAAGAAGTTAGCAATTACAATTAATGCCTCTGATGCCTGCCACCACTGTGTCTATTTCCAGAGTCTAAGTGTCAATGGGGTGTTTCCAGTGCAAGATTTTAGATTCCAACAGCAAGAGTGGATGAACACCCTCTGCTAACCAGCTGCAGAGCCTGGCTTCCCCTCCGCACCTCCCCACCCCAGCAGGGAAAATGCTGACAAGCGAAGAATTCCTCGGTCAGTCTAATCCAAATAACAACCAAATCACCATCTGGGAGGAGGAGAAAAGGCTAAAATTAAATCATACCTGGGAAAATGCTCACCCGAGGAAAAGGATGAACTCAAACGCACAAAACTATCACAGGTTCCAGAGAAGATGTGTGAGATGTGATGTTGGGGCTGTTTTTTGTTTTATTGGAAACTCCCAAGAGCTCTTCCTTATTGCACACACATCCTACTAGCTGCCTCGTTCAGTAAAAGTGAAGCAGGGGGAGAAGGTGTTGATATTTCATACAACTGAAATTCTGGCTGCAGATGTAGCTCAGTGGTTGAGCACTCACCTGGCACACAGGAGGTACTGCGTTTGATCTCAAACTTTGAAAAAAAAAAAA
>CABHPR010155297.1:0-16341 GCA_902168415.1 Peromyscus melanophrys | reverse complement strand
TTTTGGGGTTGATAGTGGTGGTGGTTACACAACATTCCAGAGCACCTGGTGCCACTAAACTATGAACTTAAAAATTATTAGAGTGGAAACTTTGTGTGTATTTTTTTTTGCATAATAAAAAGTTGCTTATAGCATTTAGTGTGTGTGTGTGTGTGTGTGTGTGTGTGTGTGTGTGTGTGTGTGTGTGTTTGCTCACATGTGTGGAGGACAGAGGTAAACTTGGATGTTGCTCCTCACTTTCCATCTTCTTTGAGACAGGGTTTGCCACTGTGTACACCAGGCTAGCTAGCCAGTGGGCTTTTGGGAATGCTTCTGCCTTGGCCTTTGCCTCCCATCTGGGCAGAGGTGCACCAGGATTACAGATGTGTGCTGCTGTGCCTGGCCCCATGTGAGTTCTAAGGTTCTAAACTAATGTCCTCTGCCTTGCGGAGCAGGTACTTCTGCCACTGAGCTGTCTCCCAAGGCCACTGTTTGCTTATTTAAAATATAGTATATTATATATTTGATATATAACATTATATAATATGTAGTATAATTTTATTAGATATATATTTCTTTTTCTCCCTCCCTCCTTCCCTTTCTCTTCTCTCTCCCTTCCTCACTATATTTCCTAGGCTGACCTTGAACTCCTGGAATCCTCTTGTCTCAGTCTCCTGAGTAGCTGGGACTACAGGTGTGCACCACCACACCTGGCTGAGGGTTCCTGTGAGTTTTAACCCATAGGTGGGTTTGTGAAAGCCACCGTGCTCGGACTGCTGAACAGCCCTCCCACCCACTAACCCCCTTCCTGGTCCTTCTGATAGTTCACCCCTCCCTCCCCGCCTGCCTGCCCTGGCAACTGCTGGCCATCCTCTTTTAAAGAATGTTCTGTGCATGAAATCACTGGGCACGCTGCTCTTGAGATGAGCTTTCTTCTCACAGGATGTCTGTGAGATTCATATCCACATGATTGTACAGGGCAGCACTTTCTGTGTGTGTGTGTGGTGTATGTGTGTATGTGTGTGTTGTGTGTGTTGTGTGTGTATGTATATGTGTGCATGTGAGTGTGTGTGTATGTGGTATGTGTGTGTATGTATGTGTGCTGTGTGTGTGTGTGCCCATTCACATGCATGTGGAGGCCAGAGGAATATGTCAGGTGTCCTGTTCTACCATTCTCTACCTTATTTCCCTGATATGGGGTCTCTCACCAACCCTGGAAGAAGCTCCAGTGAACCTCCTGTCTCAGACCCCTACAAGCACAAGAGGTCACTCACTCCCAGTCTTTACATGGATACTGGAGATTCAAACTTGGGACCCCAAGCTTACTTAGCAAGTGTTACCCACTGAACCATCTGCCCAGCCTTACTTCCTCTCTTTAAAGAACATTTCTAGTTTTTATCTTTTCTTCTTGTTTTTTTTTTTAAATTCTTTTTTCTTTTTCAAGATTTATTTTTATGTGCGTTGGTGCTTTGCCTGCGTGTATGTCTGTGTGAGGGTACCATAGATCCTGGAACTGGAGTGACAGACAGTTGTGAGTTGCTGTGTGGGTGCTGGGAATTGAACTCGGGTCCTCTAGAAGAGCAGCCAGTGCTCTTAACCACTAAGCCAATCTCCCCAACCTCATGAACTTGTTTTATGTGAACTCAGCTTTACATTTCTCTGGGATAAATACATAGCTATGGAGCGGCCAGATTATAGGGTAGATAACTGCTTTCCATGGGCCGCACCCTATGCATCTGTATTGACGTGTGTGGCTATTGGCATGTGGCCCCACAGCTCCTGGGATGGTCGCTGTCTTAGTCATTGTTCTACTGCTGTGAAGAGACAACCGTGATTACGGCAACTCTTGGAAAGCATTTAACTGGGGCTGGCTTACGGTTTCAGAGGTCTAGTCCATTGTCATCATGGCGGGAAGCATGGCGGCGTGCAGGCAGACATGGTGCTGGAGCAGTAGCTGAGAGTTCTCCATCCAGATCTGAAGGCAGTAGGAAGAGAGAGACACTGAGCCTGGCTTGGACTTTTGAAAACCTCAAAGCCCACCCCTCAGTGACACACTTCCTCCAACAAGGCCACACCTTTTAATCCTTCTCAAGTAGTGCCACTGCCTGATGACTAAGCATCCAAATATATGAGCATGTAAGGCTCATTCTTATTTAAACCACCACGGTTACTGTTTGATTTTGTCTTAAAATTTTATTTATTTATTTTATTTATTCATTTGCATGTGTGTGTGTCAGGGTGGGAAGTTCATGTGCTGTGGCACTAAGGAGGTCAGAGGACAACTCTTAGGATCCAGTTCTTTCTTTATGCTTTGTGGGTGCTGGGAATCCTCAGGTCTTCTTCGGCTTGGCAGCCAGCACCTTTACCCACAGAGTCATCTCACCGGTCCCCAGTATTTTTTAGTCACTTTCATATCAGTGTAATGGTTTTCAGTTGTGTTCCTCTGACGTCTGAGGCCGAGTGCAGCTTTTGTGGGATTGTCTCTCCCCCATACGCACTCTTGGAAAACTTGTAGGTTCAAGTCTGTGATGGCTAATATCAGTTGTCCGCTTGACACACCTGAGGGGAGGGACCCTCTGTGGAGGAAGTGCTTCCATCAGATTCTTCTGTGGTCAGGCTGAGCAGAGGCAGAAAGCAAACCTGCGAGCAGCTTCCTCTGTGGCCTCTGCTTCAGTTCCTGGCTCCATGTTCCTTCTGTGAGTCTCCACCTTGGCTTCCCTCTGTAAGCTTTAGCTAAAGGAACCCTCTCCTCCTCAAGCTGCTTTTGGTCAAGAGTTTAACCAGAGCATCAGAAAGCAAACGTCCAAAGTCTTTTCTCCCACTTGAGGACAGTTGGGCCGCATCCTTGAGAGTTCTTTATAGGCCCTGAACAAGATCCTTGCTCAGGTACGGGGTTGAGAATCCCTTCTCCCGCTCTGCGAGCTGTCTTTTTCTTTCTTTTAATAGTGTCTCTGACAGAGCAGTACTTTTAAAATCCAGTGAAGCCCAAATGATCAGTCATGTCTTTTCCACATCATAGTGTTTGGTGTTCTGGCTGAGAACTCCGCCTACCCTCAAAGAATGGCTCCTGTCTTTGATGGCAAATGTCTTGCGTCTGATAACACATGTTTAGATCCATGATGTGTTTTGAGTCAGTTTTTTGCGTATTGTGTAAGCTCCCCCCTCCAATGCCCCTTTTTGAATGTGCTGTTGTTCCAAAGACTATCTCTTCCTCCGATGACTTGCTTCTTATACCTGGGCTGTAGATTCAATACCCATGCCTATCAGTACCCACTTTTCCTTTTAGGAAAATTTAATTTTCATTGACATGTGTAATTATATATACACACGGGGTGTGATGTGGTGTGCTGGTATGTGGTATTTCTTTGTGTGTGTGAGCACAGTGTATGTGTGCATGTGCGTGTGAGTGCATGTGGCAGTCAGAGGTCGGCTCAGTTGTCTTCCTCACTCACTCTCTGTCTTATTTTTTTTTTGAGGCTGGGTCTCTCACTGAATGTAGAGCTCACTGATTGGCTAAAGTGACAGTGAGCCCCAGGGATCCTCCTGTCTCTTCCCCATGGTGTATCTGGGTTTTTAGATGATCTCTGGGGGTCTAAACTCAGGTCCTCATGCTAGGGCCGCAAGCACTTTGCTGACCGAGTCGTCTCTGCAGCAGCTCCGTGATGCCCAATTTCTTTCTTTTTTTTTAAACTTTCATTTTTGTAGATTTCTTTATTTAATTTCATGTGTGAGTGTTTTGCTTACATGGATGTGTATGCCCGGTGCCTGCGGAGGTCAGAAGAGGGCATCAGATTTCCTGGAACTGGAGGTATGGACAGTTGTGAGCCACCATAGGGGTGCAGGAGATCGGACCCAAGTCCTCTGGAAGAGCTCTCAGCCACGGTGCCATCTCTCAACCTCCATAACAGGGTTCTAAAAATAGGGATAAACAAGCCGAGTCTACAATGGAAAGAGAAATGAATTGAGCAGCCAAAACCGTGTTGAAGAAGAAGCAGGAGGAGAGAAGAAGGGGAGAGAAGGGAGGAGGAGGAGGAGTTAGGAGGAACTAACTTTGATTTTCAGAATTAGTCTAAGGCTACAGCGATGGAGATGGCGTGGTGTTGGCAAAGGGTTTTCAGTGTGTGGATCCTGCCTGTAACAGACCAAGCATTTCATTTTATTCTTGCATCTGCAATACATGACTTGGAAATTCTTCATTTTGTATTTGTTACTTTTGAGCATTAGAAATTCAAGTGGCTTTTTTTTTCTTTCTCTTCTCCTCTGTTGACCTTGCATCTTGTGAGTTGAATAAACACACTGGGACATTTTAAAAATACAGATGCTGTGGGAATTTTTTACATAGATAATTGTGTTGTCCGCAAATAGGGATCGTTGTATTTTTAAACTTTTTATTTGACGGGTGAAGACGTTTACTGTGCTGTTTAATAGGAGCGGTGGGAGCAGACGTCCTTGTCCTGCTCCCGGTCTTTTGGGGAAAACACTCAGTTTTTCCATCATAATGGTGTTTGCTTTGGGCATTTAAAATATATTGTTTTGGTATAGTAACCTTTCCTTTACAAGATGAAGACATCCTTTCTATTCCTGGTTCCCTCTGAGTTTACATTTGGTCAAATGCTTTTCCTAGATCAATTGGTATGGTCCTATAGTTGATTTTCTTTATCAGTTAGTTTCTTTTACAATGCTTTTATTTTAAATTATTCACGAAAGGTTTTTTAATTAATTAAGTTTCTCTTAAAATATTTATTTTTATTATTTCATTTGTATAGATGTGTCTGTGCGAATGCATGCCACCTGTGTATGTGTGACCATTGGGGCTAGGAGAAGGTATTGCAATGCCCTGGAGCTGGAGTTACAGGCAGTTGTGGGGCACATTATGTGGGTGTCAGGAACCCAACTCGGGACCTCAGGAAGAGCCACAAGTGTTCTTACTGACCAGCCATCTCTCCAGCCCCCAGATTAAATTTCTTCAATAGTGTTAAGATTAAGTAAAGGCCAGGGGGTGAAGGTCCACACCTTTAATCCCAGCACTCAGGAGGCAGAGCCAGGCAGATCTCTGTGAGCTCAAGCCCAGCCTGGTCTACAGAGCGAGTTCCAGGAGAGTCAGGGTTACACAGAGAAACCCTGTCTCGGAAAAAACAAAACGAAACAAAACCAACCAACCAACCAACCAACCAAAAAGATAGTAAAGTGTTTATTCTTGAGTAACTTTGGGTAGCTTGTGTTTTCCAGGGAGTAAGTTTTATTTGAATTGTTGAGTTTGCATCCATGGAGTCCTTGTGTTTTCCTCTATTGCCCCTTTGGTGCCCGTAGGATCTGTAGTGATGTCTCCTCTTTTGTGATTGATTTTGTCAAATTGTCCAGGGCTTTATCATTTTAATTTTCCTTTTCAGAAAACCAGGCTTTGGTTTCATTTATTCTCACCTTTTTTCCTTCCAATTTATTTTTTAAAAAATATTTCAGGGTTGGAGATTTAGCTCAGTAGTAGAGCGCTTGCCTAGCAAGCACAAGGCCCTGGGTTCGATCCTCAGCTCCAAAAAAAAAAAAAAATTTGTTCTAACTGTACCCTTATCCCTTTTTTCTTCTCTGGGTTTACATTGCTCTTCTTTTTAATTTCTTCTTCCTTCCTTCCTTCCTTCCTTCCTTCCTTCCTTCCTTCCTTCCTTCCTCCCTCCCTCCCTCCCTCCCTCCCTCCCTCCCTCCCTCCCACCCTCTCTCTCTCTCTCTCTCTCTCTCTCTTTCTTTCTGACTCCCAACTGCTGGGATTAAAGGCATGAGCTACCATGCCTGGCCCTGATGCATGGAATCTTTATAAGTGTGTGGCTAAATCCTAGTGTTGAGGAGTCTCCTGTGAGCTTTTTTGTTGTTGTGTTCTAGTTTAATTCAGTTATGGTTTGTATACTTCCATTCTTAGATATCTAAGGTTCACTATGTTGTCTTAGTGAATGTGCCTGTGTGTGCTTGAAGTTGAGTGGGTATTTTGCCGTTGATGTGTGCAGTGTTCTGCTGTTTACATTCTGTCTCCATTGCTGATATTCTCTCTAGTTGTTCTGTTGATTGCAGACAGAGGAATCTTGACACCCTCTACGTTTTGTGGATTTTTTTCCATCTATTTCCAGTCCTCTTAGTTTATGCTTTATATATTTTGAGCTATTTTAATCATTTACATTTAGACGATTATATCTTGTTGAATTTCTCCTTTTAAAGTTATTTTTGCCCTTATTTTGTGTGAATGTGTGTGTGTGTGTGTGTGTGTGTGTGTGTGTGTGTGTGTGTGTATACGCGTGCGCTAAGGGGGCACAGTGTATGTAGAGGTCAGAGGACAACTTGTGGGAGTCAGTTTTCTCCTTCTACCCTGGGAGTCCCAGGATGGGAACTCAGCTTGTTGGGGTTGGAGGCAGCACCTTTTCCCACAGAACCTCTCACCCTTCCCTTTTTTGAGACAATTTCTCATGTAGCCCAGGCTGCCCTTAAATCTATGTAGCCAAGGGTGACCCTAAACTTCTGATCCTCCTGCTTCCAACTCCTAAGTGCTAGGATTACAGACATATGCTGGGGTTCAACCCAGGGATTTGTGTGTCTGAGGCAACATGCTACCCACTGAGCCTCATCCCCAGCCCTTGACTTGCTCTTTAAACATTAGTTAAAATTTCTTTCTTATCCCTAGTCATTTTCCTTGCTCTGAAAACTATTCCCACTGTTACTGATGTGGCCAGTTTGGGTTTTATTTTCTCACAGGTTGTTAAAAGCTGAGGTTTAGAATGTGTGTCATGTAGGGTTCCGCATTCTAATGGTTTTGAAGGGTACAGTGAGAGCTTTTCTGTGCACGGTCAATGTCTTGTAACCATCAGACACACAGATGCCTCACACGTGAAAGAAAGGTCAGCCCGATCACCTTGATCACAACTGGATATCTGTCAGTCTATTACCTGTCACCTGTCAATGGCTCTGGATATTTTACATCCGTGAATGTGGCCTTTCTCATATGCGTTCCTTCATTCAGCACAATGTCCCCAAATGCCATCTTTGCTACAGCATTTACCAATACTTCATTTTTTATAGCTGAATAATATTCTATTGCATTCACAGATCCAATGTATTTATCTACTGGTCAGTCAAGAGCTACTCCCTTTAACCGAAAGGAGGGAACCTCCATTGAGAAAATGTCTCCATAACATCCAGCTGTTGAGCATTTTATTAATTAGTGATTGATGGAGGAAGGCCATTATGGGTAGGGACCACCCTTGGGCTGGTGGTCCTGGGTTCTATAAGAAAGCAGGCTGAGCAGGCCATGGGGAGCAAGCCAGTAAGCAGCACCCCCCCCATGGCCTCTGCATCAGCCCCTGCCTCCAGGTTCCTGCTCTGTTTGAGTTCCTGCCCTTGCTGATTTTGATGATGAACTGTTGTATATGGAACCATGAGTGAAGAAACCTTTTCCTCCCCTAATTGCTTTTGGTCATGTGCTTTATCACAGCAATAGTAACCCTGACAAAATACATGGGTATTAATTTTTTTTTTCTTGATGGGGGTACTGAGGATTGACCTCGGGACCTCAAAGTCTGTTGGGTGAGCGTTCTACCTTGGATCTCTCTTCAAAGTTCTTCCAACTTACAATATCTGTGTCTCTTTTAGACCAAGGGGTCAATTTACAGCGTGTGACAGCTCCTGAAGGTCACTTGGTGCCGATGTCCCTGAGGGAATATGCCTGAGCTGTCATTGTGGACATGAGCTGTGAAGTGACATTTGTGTTCATGATATTTGATAGGAAGCGAACACGACTTGGCCATTATCCAATCAAGGGTACCAGCAACCTCCCTGTAAATCTCTGTCTGTGTGTCCATGTGCACATGCCCATGCGTGTATGTATGTTCATATAAAGAAGAAAATAGCCGGGCAGTGGTAGCGCACGCCTTTAATCCCAGCACTCGGGAGGCAGAGCCAGGCGGATCTCTGTGAGTTCGAGGCTAGCCTGGTCTACAAAGTGAGTTCCAGGAAAGGCGCAAAGCTACACAGAGAAACCCTCGAAAAACAAAAAACAAAAAACAAAAAAACAAAAAAAAAAAAAAAAAGAAGAAAGTAAGGACCACAGTGTGGTGATCGGAGGGAACCACTGAGTTAGTAGCACTTGCTGTTTCTGAGTCGGATACATCTGCAGGTTGTAAATAAAATGACACTTCCAGGGGTAGTGTGATGGCTCAGCAGGTATCAAAGCCCCTGCCTTGCAAGCGAGACACCCGAGTTTGATCCCCAGAACCCGTGATGGAAGGAGAGAAGTATTGGTGTAATTATTAAGGCCACTCCACGTAGTTAACAGGGAGGTTTATTTTGTGGGGTAACTTACAGGTGAAGGGATAGGCAACAGGGTCTGGGAAAGGTGTGGTGCAGTCCGGCGGTATTCTCTGGAGAACTCTGCTCGGTCTACCTTCAGCATCCTGGGTCCAGGAACCAAGAGAGCCGGCCCATCCAGATCTCGGGTCTTCAGGGTCCTCTCTTGGCTCCACCTTGTAGGTGTGACAGTTACTGAAGTCTCAGTGGGGGTTGGAACTTCCAGATCAAAGCTGGAATGGCTACCCACTACAGAGAAGCAGGTCCTTGTCTTTGGTCTACACACACACACACACACACACACACACACACACACACACACACACACCCCATACTCACACAATAATTACACAGACCCTAAAATTAAAAAAAAAATCAAGCTTGAATTATCCAGCTTAGAGAAGAAAGGTAGCCAATGAATTCTTGGCTTTGTAGTGGTGACTGAATGGGGTAGCCTCAATCCATCTCCAGGGAGGGCATGACAAGAACTATGACTGTGTAGAGTGCTGACCCAGTGTGCATAGAGACCTGGATTCCATCCCCAGCACTAGGTGTGGTGGTGCATGTATGGGAGGGGGGCACAGTAAAGAAGCCGCCAGAATGGCCATTCCATGAATTGAGGGGAAGGTCTTTATTGTGGGGAAGAGAGCGGTAACAGCCAGAGGCATCTGGATGAGTCCAGAGTAAAGTGGACTGGCCATGGCCAGGTCTATCTGTGAGAAGGGAGAAGAGTGGGGACAGGAAAGCCTTGCCATTATAAAGAGAGTGGGGGATCTGGAACAGCCTTGGGGCTGAACATAGTGCAGGGGGAATGGAGAGAGGAGAGGAGGGCCAGGGAGCTAGTGTGGGAGCTTGGAATAGGGAGGGACTGGAGGAGCCTGGAGGCCAGCATGGGCTTTGATATGCAGCCACAGGTATACGTCAATAGAGAGCCACATGTCCCTTCTGCCAGAGGCAAGGGGAATAACTCCTTTTAGTGGACAGGAACCCATTTTACAAGTCTCCAAGGAATGCTGGCTTTTATATGACTGCCAGAAATCCTTCTATAGCCCAGCTTGAGCTGGGCCAAGGTTGCCATTGCTAGACATATGCACATCCCGAGTCCTAACAGTGCACATCTGCAATCCCTACAACTACTTGGGAGGTGGAGGGGGGGGGCTCAGACCTTGAGAGTTCCTTGGATACACAGTGAATTTAAGGCTAGCCTAGAAATGAGGGACTGTCTCAAAAAAAAAAAAAAAAAAAAAAAAGGTAAAGCTATAACTAGGCTGGAAGACATTATACACACACACTGAACCTGTATGGCTGTAGCCAGAAGAGCCAGCAGAACTCATGGTGTGCTCATCACACTTACACAGTAACCCAAGTGTGGTCAGCCAACCATGCTCTCCCCCTTAAACCTCCCTGGATTATTCTGAAGCATCCTCCCAACATTGTAGCATCCTACCTTCAATATATTTCTGTTCCATTTCTTTACACAATTAATTAATTAATATTTATGTGTATGTGTGTTCTTCTGTGTGTTTATGTGCATGCGGAGCCCTCAGAGGCCAGAAGAGGGTGTAGATGTCCTGGAGCTGGAGTTACAGGCTGTTGTAAGCCTCCCAATGTGGGTACTGGGAACTGAACCCTGGTCCTCTGCAAGAGCAGGAAATGCTCTTAACCACTGAGCCACCTCTCCAGCCCCATACCCATATTTCTATCTTCCTTTCTTCCTCTCTCTTCCTCTCTTTCTCTCTCTTCCCCTCTTTCTTTCTCTCTCTTCCCCTCTTTCTCTCCCTTCCTTCCTTCCTTCCTTCCTTCCTTCCTTCCTTCCTTCCTTCCTTCCTTCCTTCCTTCCTTCCTTCCTTCCTTCCTTCCTTCCTTCCTTTCTTTCTTTCTTTCTTTCTTTCTTTCTTTCTTTCTTTCTTTCTTTCTTTCTTTCTTTCTTTCTTTCTCTGTGTATCTCTGGCTGTCTAGGAACTCCCTTGTAGACCAGGCTGGCCTCGAACTCACAGAGATCTGCCTGCCTCTGCCTCCCAAGTGCTGGGATTAAAGGCATGTGCCACCATTGCTGGGATTTCTGTATTTCTATTAAGTAATTAAGTAATAGTGCCCTCTCTTAAAACTCAGTCAGGTTCCCATGCCAGTCATTCCTTAACCAGATTATTTCCTTGAAAATAGATGAAAATATTTATACACAAAGAGTTCCGTGTTCCTTGAAGCAGCCCCTGTAGGAGACACTTACCTTCCCGAGCTCCCCAGTCACTGAAAACACTACAGAGGACAGTCTGAAGTGTGTCGTCCCCCCTCCCCATTCCTCCTTGTTAAAACTCTCTGTGTACCTGAGGATGACCTTGAACTCATGACACCACTGGTCCTACCTCCCAAGTACTGAAGTAGCCAACACCTTCTGTCTATTTAAAGCTTCTACTCAGCTCCGCCCTCTCAAAGAACCAGTTAGTTGGAGTTGGAGGTCACAATACTGATGGTCTGGACTGAAATCTAAAATGCAGCTCAAAGAGAAGAAACATAGCATGGGATTTGAGTCTTCGCCCATTCACTTCCGCTTCCAAAGGGGACCCTGGCTGGTTGTTTCGGAGCCTTTGACACATATGTATGTGACAAGGTACAAATAGGTGCTGCATGGAAGGAACAGTGCTGGAGTCCGGACACAGGTCAGCAGCTTTCAGACGTCGGCCGTGTGGCGTCTGAATGAAAAAAATGAATTAAAAGGAGGAGGGACCTGACTATTCCTCAAGTATGGAGAAGATTTTTATTGTCACTGTAAGGGACAAGAGGGAAGAGTCCAGGATGAACATGGCCGGTAGACTAAAATGGACCATAAGAGGAGAGATGGGGAAGGAGAGCGAGAGAGGAGCCGCCGACCAAGAGAGGTGGCCCCGGTGCTAAGAGACTGAGAGACCAAGATCAAAATGGTTAGCTGGGTGGTGGTGGTGCATGCTTTTAATCCCAGCACTTGGGAGTCAGAGACAGGTAGACCTCTGTGAGTTCGAGGCCAGCCTGGTCTACAGAGCGAGTCCAGGACAAGCTCCAAAGCTACACAGAGAAACCCTGTCTCGAAAAAACAAAACAAACCAAACAAACAAACAAACATACAAAAACCAAAATGGCTGAGTTATATAGAGATCAGGCTGGAGTGGTGGTGGGGGTGGGGGGAGGCAGAAGCCCCGCCCCTGGGTGGGAGGGGTCTAGGGCAGGGGGCGGGGTGAGGAGTGCAGGGTGGAGCCACAGATACTGAGGGAGACCTGTCCTTTCAGTTTGAGGGTTTGAGATCTAACAGCGTGAAAATTGAAATCCTATGCCGATGAGGAAAGGTTGTTCCAGGGAGAGGGGACAGAATTCTCAGCGGTTGGAAGCTCATTCAGGGAACCGAACAAACTCCAGTGTGTCTGGAGTCTCCAGTGCCCCAGGCCCTCTGGGAGGCCACGAGACTGGTCAGTCCATCTTTGCTTCTTCCCTCCTCTGGCTTCCTTGCTGCTTTTCGTAGGAAAGCGAGGCGTGTCATTGGCCAAATTGAATAAACCTCCCTAATCGACCATCTCCACTTCTCAAACACAATTTGAAAGCCTAACATGGATTTATTGGTCCCCTAAGGTAGAGGCAGGGTTCTGTTAGCGGCGTGGCACACCCGGGTACCCTGGGAGAATAAGCGTGGATGGGCAGGACTCGGGCAGGCAAGGTGGAGCTGGAGGAGGCGCAGTTGGGAGAGAAGGGGTGGCGGAGTGGAAATATGTTTTTCGATCCTCGCTCGGTTACTATCAACAACAGCGGAGAAAGCGTCTCCACGGGGTTATGAAAAATTCATTAGTAGCATTCTAGAGGGCTGAGAGGCCGGCCATTGTTTGATTAGATTATCAAGGATGAGAGCAGTCCTAAATGAACTGAGATTAAGAGGCGGACCCCCCCCCCCCCCCAAGCCAGTCCACTGTGAAATCACAGCTCCTTCCAGCCAGCTGCCTTCGCTTGTCTGCTGAGCTGGGCAGGGGGCTGGGGCCAGATGTCACCTGATGGCTGGGATGGTATAGAGGAGGGGTCTCAGGGACTCGCTGGGGGTCCGGCTCTGTCTGTCCCCTTCGGGGCAGAGGTCACATGAACTGCCTGGAGTTTTCATGGCTTCTTTCATGCAGTGGGTTGAGAACGGGCTCCACAAGCAATCCGGAACTGTGGTTGGATGTTGGTTACATTTAGTAATGGCTGTGAACAAGTTTGGGACCTTACCTATTGAGTGACTGAAAAAAAAAAAAAAGTAGAAATTTAGAGTTGTAATCATCTGAACTCTTTTAGTTGCAAATAACAGAAACTGGCCCAAACCTGCTGTTCCTTGACTTATGTAACCCAGAACTTTTTGGGGTAGCATCAACTACAAAGAGGACCCAATTACTTAGAGAACTAAAGTTAGGGGCTATTCCCACCTCTCAGCTCCACCTCTTTTCATGTTGTGTTTAGCCAGGCAGGTTCTCCTTGTGGTGACAGAGTGGCTGCTGGGAATCCACACTTGCATTCTATCCCCTTAGCTCCATACAGGAAGAGCACACTTATTTCCAAGTGGCTCCCATGGATGTGTGGGACATCCTGCCCACCTGTCAGGCATGACCATTTCTCTGTTCTGTGCTTCTGGAAGACATATTGCTCTCACTGGGCAGTTCAGGGAGTGAGATCAGCCCCTCCCAAGCACCATGAACCAGACAGGGATGGTCCTCTAAGGATGCTGTTACTAGAGGCTATGGTGAGAACAGCTGGATGAAACAATGGGTACTAACTAGTGTGTCTAGGAGTCTCCATCTGGGATACTAGCCATTTCAGACCATTATAGCCTGGAATGACAGGCAATTCTGGTGTGGGTGCTGGGAACCCAACTTGATCCTTTGCAAGAACAGCCAACGCTCTTAATGGCTGAGGTATCTCTCAGCCCCCATAAATCTCATTTTAAGTCACCATTTAAAGCAACGTGGGTTTGGATCACAATGTTGCCTCTTCTAGGCATGAGCTGCAACCTCGGTGCAGCTGGATAAAGGATACATTACAGATGTCTATAGGATACCCTAGAGATCTCAAGTCAGTTCAGACAATACCTGTGGGCTTAGAGGCCATAGCCCTCCTTCTGCCAGTCCGCAGGGCACAGTTGGACCTCTTCTTCTTTGTTGGGGACAGTAAGTAGACAGAAAACCAGAGCACAGTGCCTAGAGTCCTGATTCTGCCCCTCACCTTGCTGCGTTGTGATTTGGGCCTGGGAGGATTAAATAAAGGTTCAAGTGCACTTCCCCAGGACTTCATGGTGCAGCTGATCATGAGGTATAATGGCGGGTAGAATGCTGCCAAACTTGACTTTCAGGTAAAGTACACATAGTCTAAGTGCATCTAGATATATGCGTGGGATATACTTATGCTAAACATGCTGCTGGGTGGGCGATATTCTCGGAATGCATTGTACAGATGAATGCAAAGGGCACAGCCAACCCCAACATCACGTGGAATGAATAAACGCTAACACAAAAACCAGTGGGTCTGAAATTCGAGGTCAAGTGCCTCTCAGCCTCCTGTCTCTTTCTCTCTGGATGGGGCTCAGGGCTTTGCACATGCTGGGGTAGCGCTCTAGCAGTGAGCGCCATCATGAAAAGGCATGGACGAAGCTGGTAATTCGAGCTAATGGAGAGTTACTGTTACAGGTCATTCATGACTAACCCTCTCGGTGTGACAAAGAGCCACGAGCTGTAGTCGCTGGTGGTATTTTCAGGCTGGATGTGATACAGTTTATCGCTGAGCTGTATCCCTTGCCCTGGTTTGTTGTTGTTGTTTGTTTGTTTGTTTTTGGCTGTTGTTAGGTTAGTTAGCTTTCCTGTTGCTGTAATAAATCACCTGAGAAAAACCAACTTATAAAGAGGAAAGGTTTCCTTTTGGTTTGTGGTTTGAGAGTTTCGGCCCATAGTTGGTCTCTGTTGCTTTTGGGTCTGTGGAAGAAAGAGGAGACAGGAAGGGGCAGGTCCCAGGATCCCTTCCAGGGCATGCCCCCGCAAAATGCCTAACTTCCTCCTACTAGGACTCACTATTTAAAGGTCCTACCACTTGCCAACCTCTCCCCAGGCTGCGGAGCCAGCCCTTAGCATGTGGGCCTCTGGGGACACCATAATGGTGGTTCTGTGGCTAAGTTTGCATGCCTGAGTCTCATTTCCCTGTGGCTTCCTGTGGGTGTGCATCGACCTCACAGGATGCAAACAGCACCGTAAAGAAAGATACATCTTACATTTAATTTGTGCCACTGTGCATATGTGCACGCATGCGCACAGAAGAGACCATCAATCCTTTGGAGCTGGAAGGACAGGCAGTTTGGGGCTGTCTGGTGTGGGTGCTGGGAACCCAACTTGATCCTTTGCAAGAACGGTCAACGCTCTTAATGACTGAGCTACCTCCCCAGCCTACATAAATTACATTTTAAATCGCCAGTTAAAGCTACATGGGTTTGGATCACAGTGCTGCTTCTTCCTCCTCCTCCTTCCTCTTCCTCTTCCTCTTCCTCTTCCTCTTCCTCTTCTTCTTCCCCTTCTTCTTCTTTTTGGTTTTTCGAGACAGGGTTTCTCTGTGTAGTTTTGGTGCCTGTCCTGGATCTCGCTCTGTAGACCAGGCTGGCCTCGAACTCACAGAGATCCGCCTGGCTCTGCCTCCCGAGTCCTGGGATTAAAGGCGTGCGCCACCGCCTGGCTCAGGGTTGCCTCTTCTAGATGTGAGCTGTAGCCTTGGGGGTAAACTTCTGTGTGTCTGTTTCCCCACCTATCAATGTAGGAAGGGGAGTGTGATTACCTCACAATGCTGGGAGGATTGTCTGTTAATTCTCTGGTTAGTTCTTCCTAACGCTGAGACCCTTTAATACGGTTCCTCGTGTCGTGGTGACCCCCAACCATAACATTATTTTCATTGCTACTTCATACCTGTGATTTTGCTACTGTTATGAATTGTAATGTAAATATCTGATATGTGGGGGTCATAGCCCACGGGTTGAAAACCGATACTGCACATCCAACGTGCTCTGCTTCCCATCCAGCCCGTGATGAACATCGGGAAAGCCTGTCCTGGTGATGGAGGAGATTTATGTCCCCTGATCGAGCTGCTCTAGAAGAATTGGCGGTTCATTTTCCTGAGAACTTCTGAGCTGTTTGGAGATGTTCCTGGGGCTTAGGAAATAGATTCACCCAGACAAAACACCGGGTGCAGCCTTCAGACTTAATCCACATGGGCAGTTTTCAGCTTAGATCGGGGAGTGAAATCTCCTCCTCTTCCTCCTCCTTCTCCTCTTCCTCCTTCTCTTTTTCCTCCTCCCTTCTTCCTCCCTTCTTCTCCCTACTCCTCTTTCCTGCTCCCCACCTCCTGCTCCCCCTCTTCCTCTTTCTCTCTTGGAAGCAGTGTAGTCAGGATGGCCTCAAACTCATGATCCTCCTGCCTGAATTCCTGAGCCCCGGGGTTTCAAAGGGTTCCTAATGCTGTGAACTAGATTGGCTCATGGTAGGTGAGCCTGAGCTTGGCTGTCTTAACTGCCCCAAGTCTGAGAGGGCACACCCTCCTTCACGAGGAGGATGTGTGGCCGGAGCCCCTCTGCCTTGTTTTCTGAGGCCGGCCCTGGCTGTTCAATTTGCTCTCCTGCCCGTGAGCCATGAGCAGATACTGACCACATAAACCAAGTTTCCAGCCACTAGAAGCATTCAGGGGTCCTGAGAGCAGAGGGTAAATGTGCTACAGCAAGCCCGACTCTCCCAGGTCCCAGGTAGCTTCTTTTTGCTGGAGGTCTTTTCGAATGGAAACAAACAAGCTTGCTGTGTGTGGTCTGATTGCTGTGAGGGAAGCCCACTGGGTATCTGGAGGAAGCTCTGTGCAGAGGGGTGAGGGTATGAGGCCATGGTGGTGACTCCAAAAATGTTTCTTGAAATGAGCATATCCCAGGGAGACAGCTTTGGAAAGGACTGGCTGCACTTTAACATTACTCATGGTTTTATGTGGTGTGTGGTGGTGTGTGTGGTGTGTGGTGTGTGGTGGTGTGTGTGGTGTGTG
>CABHPR010155296.1:0-11510 GCA_902168415.1 Peromyscus melanophrys | reverse complement strand
CTACTTATTTAACAAAAGGAATGATGTCATACTGTCAGCAAGTGGGCCCTTTGGAAAAATGAGTCAGCCAGCAACAGTATAACAGATTATAATAATGGCCTCCTAATTAGCCATACATCCTTAGGAAACCCCTAAGGACAATCGCTGTGATTTGTTTTGGACCATCAAACAAGAAAACATATGGAGCTTGCCTCTACTTGTTGCTCCTGGGAACTCTGGTGTTATCTCCTGGGAACTCTGGTGTTATCTTCAGGTGAAGAGTCATGGCTAGCCTGCTAGAAACTTAGGTTCTATGGCACCCTAGCTAACAGCCAGTAGCAAATTCCAGACCAAATAAAACTATCCTAGACAAAGTGGTTTGCCACCTGACCTATCCACTGATGGCAGACATGTGAACAAGCCCACAGAGAAGCAGTAATAGAGATGCTTAACTAATAGGAGCCCAGAATCAGAGGTTAATACAGCTATTTCTTGACAACAGGAAGTTTAGGGAGGGTTGGTGTACAGCAAAAGTTAGTAAAAGTGGGTACAAAAATAAAACTTTTGATCAAATAAAATTCCTACTTTACTTTTCTGCTTTTAAGTTCCACAGTGAGAATAGAGTTGTTTCCACTAACTGTGTGGGACTGGTCCAGAGTCCCCATTCTTCTACCTCAGATATTTAAGTCTCTTCTATGAAATGGAGTGACAGTTGCACATAACCTATCAATAGCATCCCGTGTATTGTAAATAATCTCTGGGTTACTTACAGCACCAAATACAATATAAATGCTAAGCAAAGCAAATAGTTGCAACATTCAACTGTTTAAGAAGCAATAACAAGAAAAAACAAGTCTGTACACAACACAGCACAGATGCAACTGGGTTTTCCCCTCAAATACTTTCTGAGATTGGATGAATCCCTGACATAAAACCTACAGATATGAAGATCTGACTGTCGATTCACATACTGCTTCCTAAATTATACTAAACTTATAAAAATATTTTCTATTAAATTAACTGTAAAGTTCAATTTCCTTATAAAACATTTACATAAAGTAATTCAGTCTAAATGATCACACAACGTTGAGAATAGATAGTACCACTTAGGAAAAAATGGACCAATATGGTAAGTAGTGTACTATTACTGTGACTAAGAATACGGGAAAAAATGGATCAATATGGTAAGTAGTGTACTATTTCTGTAACTAAGAATACGGGAAAAAATGGATCAATATGGTAAGTAGTGTACTGTTACTGTGACTAAGAATACGCTCCCAGTCACTGTCATTTACTGACAATAACCATTACTGTTTTCTGAACGATCTCGTCTTTTGCTTTTCTGCTTCTTTGGTCTAGATGAGTAATAACCTAAGACATGGTCTCTCATTTGATCTCACATGCTATGAGGCAAACATGCTACAAACTTAGATAAAGGTCAATTAGCCTCTTCACATCTCATTTTCTCAAGTGTAAAATGGAGAAAACAGTACTTTTTTTTATAGTTATAAAGACTAACTTACTTGGAAAATGGTATACAATAAAGATAAAAAAAATGGTCCAACACCTGTTACTAAAAATAATAAAACCTTAAACCTAATCAACCAAAACATGATACATCAAAATTAACTTGGAAGATCTTTGACTTGGGGCGGGGGGCAGGAGGAGCTAACAGAAGTTATTAAAAAAAAAAAAACCCTGAGAAAACATATTTACAAAATATATGGTGAAGACAATTGAAGCACTAGAGAAGAATGAATCATTTGGCCTATACCCCACAATCTTAAATAGGCTTTCACAAAAGAGGCTCCATTTTTGTATGTGTGTTATAAATTCACAAAAGGCAAAAACAAGCAAAGCAATAAATCCCTTTGACAAGTCACCTTTGCGGAGACATCTGGCATGTGCTTTTAATATGTTCTATCATAATTTATGTATTTTTTAAGCACTACTAATGACTTTGGAAAATCAGGCTCCTTCAAAGAAATACAGTTAACCTAATCTGCAGCACTGGGAAAACTAGTTACTCCTTAACCAATGGCTTATCACTGCTCTCTTTCAAGCAAAGAGCAGACATGGACATTGTCCTGCCCTACATAAAATAAGAGTTTGTTTTGTTTTGTTTTTAAAGTTATGCCTGGATGGGGTGATTATAAAAATTGGCCAACTTTTAAAAGGTGTTTTAAATACATAATTCTCTCATCCATAGACATGAGTCATTGACCAACTATAAAGAGCCTACCCACAATGTGCAAGTCATCTACTTTACACTAATGTGAGGAATACATAAATGGTACAAAATGTTACATTTTCCATTTCATTTCAATTCAAACGTTTTAAAGAGCACTTAGTACACAAGAGGCAACAAGGAAGATTCTGGAGACAAGTATAAAAAAGGGTAACATTATGCTACTATATGGCAGACATTTGCTGGTTATTTTATTCAGTAATAATAGTCCTGTGAGGTAGAAATCATTAAAATTTGTTTTACAGAGAAGGAAGTTAAGGCACATAGAAGTAAAATAACTTGTGCAGGGTATCTCAGCACAGAAGGCAGTGGGATGGAGGAGTTATTGGGGGGTGAGGGGGTATACCTGAGGATAGTGCTGACTGTTTCTACAAACAATGTTTAATGCAGTAAGTCCTTTAATAGCAGTGTGGGAAAGGGCCAGGACTTAGAAAACCAAGGAGATAAACTGTGGGAATGGTCAAAGGAGCCAGAGGCTTAGAGTTTGATATCTGAGTTGTTACTTTTAAGGATGAGTACCACTTCAATGCCAAGGATCACCCCACCCCCCTCACCCCCAATATATTAACCAAAATAAATTACTTACTTGAAATTGAGAAAAACAATTTTGAGAGTAATCTTCCTCAGATATATTATTCCATAGTTTTAAAACAAATAATATGATGACAGTTTAATTTTTAGGTTGCTTTTATGTGGCTTGTCTTGGTTTTTATTCTGAAATGAAATTTAGATTAGTCATTTTCTTGTTCTGAGAAACTAGGAGTATGCCAACATGTTTTAACTTTACATTCTTTCACATAGCAACATGTATTCTTACTTACAAAGCCATCTCTTTCACATCTTAAACAAATCTATTTTAATATATAAATTACTTTTAAGTGTAAATATATGTATATGCAAACTAAAATACTTCTTTTAATTCTTGTTACACTTTCTTGGCAATTATAAGAAGTGTAAGAAAAATAGAAAACTTTTACCAACTGTTAAATATTAGACAAGGCATTTCGGAGGTAACACTTTTTATTTGTTTATATAGCTAATGTTCCCTGAACCCAAAGAAAATTAAATAATTATCCCTACAGAAAATGATTTCGAATTCTTAGTATTTCCCAAAACTATCATCCAAAATTAAAATTGAATTGGCCAGAAAGTATATATAAATAATTTTACACTGACAATGACTATCCATTTGCTTCAGAAATCACTGTTAGACATATATTCAATTTCTGCTGCAGAAAACAGTCCAGTTTCCCAATAATAATTAAGCAACTAGTTTTCATTTAAACAAATTGAAATATTTAAAAATCTATAAGAACCAGAAGCAACACAGGATCATCTGGAAATCTTCAAAGTATAAATTTTTAAAAACCACCAAAAGGTTAAAGGATTGTAACTGGGAGTCTTAATCTTACTAATAGTATGTTTTGGTCCCCTAAATGCATCTATATCATGTTTGGATAGAAAGGTATCTTTCTGATTGCCTAAGATACCCATCTCCGCATTATTTATATTTGAATGGCAATTACAAGTCAACATAACTATACTCAAAGTTCACTGTATCTTCCCTCCTGTCATTTCCTCTTTCATATCACTGTGGTGTTAAAATAGCAACTAGGTACCAAGTAACACACATTCCAAAGCATATCACATATCACACTCATTAAATTTATAAGCATTTCTTTGAAACAACTAGAGCTAATATTAGGCAACCTACCCTATTTAAATGCAACCTACTTAAACTACAATCATTTTTTATTTCATATTAACTGAACGCATTCTAATGCGTTCCAATGAAAAGCAAGAGGAAAATGCACACCAGCAAAGGAATCTGAGAAGTCTAATACATTTTTAATTGTGTATGATTTTAACACTGATTTTCATTTCTAACTGTCCTAAATCTTTATTTAAGCAACTTTTACTTATTATTCTTAAAGAACAATCATCTCTCTCTCTCTCTCTCTCTCTCTCTCTCTCTCTCTCTCTCTCTCACACACACACACACACACAAACTTACTCAAATCTATTCTACAATTATATTCTCTCCTAGACACAGTAGGCCTTTAAAGAGTTCTAAACTATATACATGAAATTAGTAATTCTACCAATGTTCCACATTTCATCTTTCGATTGTCATCATTATCTTCCTACAATATCCCCTCAAATTTGAGGGAGTAAGGGCCAATGTGAAGCAGTGAAAGCTGTCCAGATTCCCAGTGTTCAAATCTACCCCCATAGCAATCAACTACTGGACACAGCCTGAAGCTGCTGCCTGTCTAAAATTCATGTGTGTGAATATTTATATATATACATGTATGCTATATATACATGTTATATATATTCCAACATATGAAGTTTTAAATATATCACACATATATACATATAAAAAATAAGACTAGAATGGTCTTTCTCGACCCTCACATTGTTACTGGTTTTTAACTCCTTGGACAACAGAAGAACGCATGGAACATTTGCATGATGGCTAGTGAATATATATGTGTACACATATAACATATATTATATATGTGTTAAGATTTAAAGTATTATAATATTATTTGATATATATAATGAAAAATTCATAACATGTATGAATTCTCAATTCAAACTTCTTCACATCAAGAAGGATTGTTTTTTTAAAGGGGACATATATATTCTATTAGTTACCTTGCGGCAAGCTAAAATGGTCCATCAAATGCACAAGGCAAGCAGGATTGAGATTTGGACCTAGAGGTGGTCTTTCCCCTGCCCGTCTCTGCCTCCTTGTCATTATCAGTGAGATGCACCTTGCACTGGACACCATGCTCCTCATGTACTTTGAATACAAGTTCAGAGCAGCTCCAAAAATCTCTTTTCCTCAAGAAACTGCTATGGTTGATAGCTGAAGTCATTCCAATTAGTAAAGCACCTCCATTATTGCACTTCAAATATCAAAAAAAATTACTACTCACCCTGGTGTTTATAGGTACCCCCAAAGCCTCTATCTCGCTAGGGCCACCCTCCAATGAGCCACACCCATCAATTAAAGGCTCTGAATTAGAAGATCTCCAACAACACTTAACATCAAACAGTACTGTAGCAATCAGTTTGCAGCTGTTTACAGCAATTATTAGGAACTTTCTCTTTTGTCCTGCTTTTACTAACCCTCTGACTAGAACTTTAACCAGTTCTACTCACTGGAGGCAATTACTATCACCACATTTTCCTCTTTCCAAAGACAACAGTACATATGCATTACATTGCGTTTCTCTATCTAAAACATACTCCAGTCTTTCACCTTTCCTGCTTCCTCTTACACATGGCACCACTGATGTACATACAGTACTGTATCACATTGCAGCCACAGATATTCGTACATTTTATTTGACACATATGCAAAATGTGAAACATAAAAATCCTTGAGTAGAATTGCTAACTTACAATAAAAGTACACTTTTAACTGAAAATTTCCAAACTGCTCTACATAGAGCATGAGTACTATGTAGAGTACTATATAATCGTACCGACAGTGTATGAGACTGGCATTTTCTTTCTTCACTACTCTCAACTTATCCTAAAGAGCTTTGCAAATATAACAGATGATGGAATATGTTAGAGCTATAATTATAACTTTATAAGAAATACTATATACATGTAGCAGTTTTCACATGAATTTTCTTTGTTCATTCCTCAATTGGCAGGAGCTATTTATTAGAAATTGGTCCTTTCTCAAAGGTACAAATGAGTTTACTAGTCCATTTACCTTTTAGTTTATGATATGTCCTCCACACAGAATTTTACTTCTGTGTTATAAAATTCAGAATCTAGCTTTAGCGTTTTTTTCGTAATCCGAAAGGCATTTATCATTCCTGAACTACATCAAAAATGATTATCCTGTTTCTTACTTCACGTTTGTTTTTGACTCCTCTGGAAGCTAACTTTTTTTTTTTCCAGAATAGTAGCAATCTATTTTAAAAATCTTTACTAAATAACCATTCTTTTCCAAACTGAAAGATCAAAGATAGTATCTTTGTTTTAAAGTATTAACATACATGAGTTTATTTCTGAGTTTTACTCTGTTGCATTGTTATCATGTGTCAAAATCATGCCAGGTTCGTAAACATTTTAAGTCTCAGGCATAGAACTCACTAGTAGAGTACGTGCCTAGCATTATACAAGCCCAGGGTTTGACCCTCAACACAAGAAAACACACCTTCATATACCTACTCCCACACCCACACTTTAAAATTGAAATAACTTCACAAACAAATGGACATACTTCGACTAGAAATTGTTAGTTTTCTTTAATAGAAAAAAGTCTTTGACATTTTCTTAGCTAAGTATAATCAAGATCAAAACACCATTATGCAATTCTGCACTTTGATGGATATTTATTTTGGAGACCCTAATGAGAATCTTACCTTTTTCTTACTATATTTCTGAAAAACACCTATGAAACTGGCTTTTTCTTAACAAGCATGTGAACAGTCTTTTACAAACTATGCAGTTAATATATGCTATCTGTAGAAAATCTGAAAAGTACAAAACACAGTTTCTACAGAGAATCAACCTTTATATTTCAATTCATTTTTCTGCATTTAAATGACTATTTTGTAAACTGATTTTTTCACAAAATCTGATGACAATATTTTCCATGTTATTACATAATCTAAAACATGATTCAGGAATGAATAATATTTTGCTAGAATATGCTCCCTTTATGTAACTAATTCCCAACTGTTAGGTATCTGGGACTATTCTCTGTGATGACTATCATCCACTGACTAATTCTTGCAATGAATGCTTATGTTTCAAGCACTCTGGTAAGCATCACTCTCTCATGGTGAACAACAACAAAAACATTGCTAGCATTTCTGGTGGTTACAATGAGGAAAAGCTAAACATTAATCGCCAACATATACAAAATAATAACTACAACAATGCTATGAAGAAACTTTAAATGTATGTGCGTAGGGAGGGCTTCCCTGAAGAAGAAAAAGAAAATATTCTACTCATAGAGAACAACAAGTACCATACCCTCAATGTGGGAGGGAGTACAGCAAGAAAAGGGCCTGAAATAATGACAATATGGCAGGACTACAGAGGACAACATGGCAAGAAGAATACGGCTCAAGCCATGGCTGAACAGAAAGGTGGGGCCAGGCAAGACCTTGTGAGAGAGGTAGTTGACACCACATTAATACATATAGGGTGATGTAAATAGGATTTCACTTTGAAAAAAATCTGATTACAGTGTAGAAATCAGATTACAAGGGGAAGAGTAGATTGGGATAAACCAAGATTAGAAGGCTATTGTAGTAAACCCTTTCAAAAATGTCAGGAGCTTGGAAACTATGATGGTGATGGTCAATGAAAAGTAGACAGATTCAAAATATAATCAGATTTGCCAAAAGATTTATGTTCATAGATTAAAATCCTTGAAACTAGAATCAATGGGTCAAAAAGGAACATTTCAAGGATTTTGGTATATACACTGCTAAGCTGCCCTAGAGAAAAGTTTTCTTCATTTGTGAATTATCTTGTATCTACTCCTCTATCCAAATTTTTAACTCTTAAACAATTTAAAATGATTTAATCCATACTTCCTTCACGAAGGCTTCCATGGCCTTCCCTTTTTGCCTGTCAGGTGGTCACGACACCCTCCTCTTGGGATCCTCACTATCTCTTGCACACATTCCTAAACTTTAGTCTATGCTCACTTTACACTTCAATGTCTATCAGCACCTGTTTTCTGTGTTTCTGGAGGGTAATGCTGCTTTAACAAAGGCGCACAGAGTATGTTGATAGACACATAGGAGCTTCTCCATAGTGTTCCAGAATCAAGAGGGCTCCTGCCTGCTTCTAATTTGCTGATTATGATGTTAGTCAAATATAATACAACTAGTAAAGCTTTCTATTTGGTACTTCAAATATTTATTAAAGTGGCCAATTTTGTTTGCGATTAGCCTAACTAGATCTCTGTGTGCTCCTGAAAATCTCTAATAATTATAACTGAATATGTCTTATATGATCTTAAGATATTTTTTAATGTTTAGCTAAAAGAGTGAACAAGATTCTCAATCTTTTGAGAATCTGAGTTAAGTGCTATAGTTTTCAAAAATCATATTCATAAAAATATAGTTAATAATCTACCAACTTACCAAAACAGGTCATTATAATAGTTCACTACAGCTAGGTTTATAAAATAGAAGAAATCAGTCAAACCCCTCTACTCATGTAGAATTTCACGATTAGAATCCATGTTTTTAAAAAAAAAAAAAATCTGATTTCATGTTACTATCGCCAACATTCTTTAAAACTAGGCGCCAAGTAGGAAGAAAAGTTACAGGAGAGCAGTAGTAAGTTCCTGACTGTAATCTTGAAGGCAACCAGCTCCTGCTATGGTCTGTCTGGCCTACTCTGGTCCTGGACTCGGTGAATGAACACCTTGCTCTTCTATTTACTCCTACTCTGCATCTCAGCGGGGAAGCTCTTTGAAAGGATAATTAGGTTTCACCTGGTACTGAGGAAAGGGAGAGACGTCTAAGCTCAGTAGGAGGGGAGCTATATCAAGCAATGAAGAGTTGAAGCCTGGAAACTGGACAGCATCCAGTTCCTCACCTGAGTCAGGTCCTCAGCAGGATTTTATCTGAATTCCCGAGTTCAGATATCACACCCACATTCAGATATCAATGAAAAGGCAGTATCCCACACTTTAGTCATAATCTTGCTTTCTTCCACTAAGACAAATTACTAGAATGCTGTTACAAAGAAAAAGACTTTTTCCCCTACAAATGATAATGTTTGGGACACTGCTGCATCAAAATAATGTTCAAGACTTTTTTCGAGACAGGCTTCTCTGTAGCTTTGGAGCCTTTCCTGGATCTTGCTCTGTAGACCAGGCTGGCCTCGAACTCAAAAAAGATCCGCCTGCCTCTGCCTCCCGAGTGCTGGGATTAAAGGCGTGCGCCACCACTGCCGGGCTGTTCAATACTTTTTTACAAAATGAGTCTAGGACCAATGAGAAGGCTTAGCTGGTAAAAGAACTCACATGGCGGAAGGATTCCCTCTGACCTCCACGCATACAACATGGTGCTTGAGTACATGTATATACACACACACACACACACACACACACACACACACGTAAAAATTTTTAATGAGTTTGAAAGAACCAAAGGGTTTTGTTTTGTTTTGTTTTATTGGTTTTTCGAGACAGCGTTTCTCTGTGTAGCTTTGGTGCTTGTCTTGGATCTCCCGCTGTAGACCAGGCTGGCCTCGAACTCATAGAGATCCGCCTGTCTCTGCCTCCCGAGTGCTGGGAATAAAGGCATGCGCCACCACGCCTGGCCAAAGGGTTTTTTAATAGTAATTCCATCATTCACATGAAAATAAAGTGACTTCAACTCAAAACACAGAGGCTTTTAAATCCAAGACATTTTTTTTACTTTACGCAAAATATGTCCTTAAAACAGGACAATAAAAGTTAACTGGACTGTTTCCTAAAGCAGAAAATTACTTTTCATGCAATAGCAGTATTCCAATCAGTTCAGAATTTATAATTCTTAAATAGCCATTTTGAGAGAAATTTTCTTCTGATGCTATTATTCAGGACCTTCTTTGAAAAGCAAATTCTGTTTAAAAAAATCTTTTTTCCAAACCAAAATAAAGAATTAATGACTTCCAAAATTAACACCTATAAACTGAAGATGTTTATGGCGCTTCATGAACTTATCAGATGTTACAAATATTCATTCTTGTCTTTGCTTGTTAGTAAAGATATGAACTACCTGCATTTTGTACTAGTAAATTTGTTTTCAATACAAATTCTAGCATTCAGATTTTTTTTCCCCCAAGACAAGGTCTCTGTCTAACAGCCCTGGCTGTCCTGGAACTTGCTCTGTAGATCTGGCTGGCCTTGAACTCAGAGATCCACCTACCTCTACCTCCCAAGTGCTGGGATTAAAGGCGTGCATCACCACACCAGACAAGCATTAGATTTTTAATAAAATATTCTGGCCTCTGTATTACATTAATTATTTTCAAGTTTTATTTCTCTACATGGCCTGGACTAGTTTTCTTTGGGAAGAGAATTCAAAAGCAGAAAATTCTGCAGCTTAGTTTTTCTTGAGATTGAATATAATATTAATTCCACTGGGAGTTTCTGACATTAAAAATGCTTGATTTATGAAAACTGTAGCTGTTGAGTGTATGCCAAGGACTTCAATTTTCTTTTTGTTGTGGAAACAAGATTTGTTTTATACTATGTAAGGAATTATTTTATTGTTTTCTCTCTTGACCTCAGCTCCAAGGCATATACCAACCAAGTAAATTATTAACATATATTAATGCACGAATTACTGAGTCCTAAACTGACATTTACATTCATTCATGTGTCATGCTTGAAACAAATTTTTTAAGCCTGTGAATTATACCTCTTTCAACCTGATTTCAATCCTTAGCAACTCGAAGTTTGGTTTTGCTTGTATGAAAAATATTTTTTTCTTCATTTACATTATACATTTCATAGAACACCATAAAAACAGTGGATTTTTCTTTTTTTTAAATTAAGGGCTGGCGACCTATTGTAAGATATTCAGGAAGAAAAGATAAATATTTCTTATGAAATAGTTCACATTCCAATATTCAGAAACACAAGTGTATATACCATATACAAATATTACTATTTGTAAAGGATATTCCTTCACAGAATTGTGCTGTTAGTGAAATTCATGTATTTCCACAAACAAAACTTTCCTACATGATACAGTTTTAAAATCACCCAGAGACACATATTTAGTGAGCGTAGCAGGAAAAACAAAACTGTAGCAAAGTAACTCAACCACCGTACAAACTGGAACACCACAACATAGCCTATTAGCATGTTGCTCTACGACTTGAAAATCAACTTCACTATCATTCTCTGCAGCTGAAGGGAGAACAGGCAGTGTATTACTCCGAGATTCCGAATCAAAACAAAGACAGCACCACGATGTTTAAAAGGGTAGAAAACCTATCTATCCTCCAGAACACTATAATGCCTCTTATTTTCCATTCTTCAAGGGCTGTACTCTCTCTCCATCAACTGTTAACAGCATTCAAATTCTCTATCTTCCACGGTTCACAAGCGTCAAACTTCCACTATTTTAAAAAGGAGTCTTTTACCAAATCTTATTTATAGCATTGACATTTTTAACAAAGAGAATTCACATTAAAAGGTAGTAGCTTAGAATGGGTGCCTGTATTTTGGAAAGTGTATTATCTTGGTAGTCCACAGACGCAGGCTGTAGTAATAAAGATGAATGGCGAT
>CABHPR010155295.1:19321-34835 GCA_902168415.1 Peromyscus melanophrys | reverse complement strand
ATATATATATAATATATTTTGTTTGTGGCTCTGCCTTGTTATTGGTGGTGATTTTTGACAACTCTTGTAATATCCCTTAGTCCCAGTCCTCTACTCTGTAAAAGAAAAGAATTATAGTAGATCTAACTTCCAACTTCATTCACAGCTTTCCAACTTCATTCGCAACTTTTATCTATCTATCATCTATCATCTATCTATCTATCTATCTATCTATCTATCTATCTATCTATCTATGATCTATCTATCTATCTATCTATCTATCTATCTATCTATCTATCTATCATCTATCTATATTTGATATGTTATTGTGGTCCTGACAGGGTGGTGGTTACATAGCCATAAGTGTAATTGAGGGCAGTGAAAACCAACAAAGGATGGGAGTGTGCTGCAGATCAGCAATAGGAGGGATGGTTGGCACTCCTGATTCTCAGGTAGCAGGAGGATGGAGGCACACAGAATCCAGAGGAAGCCCCACTTTTTAAATAATAAAATAGTTTGTTCATTTTATTTTGTTTTGTTTCTAATTTAGTTTTCGAGGGTTTCACATTTTTGTCCAATGAAATATGATCATATCTGCCCCCATTTCCCCATTCTAACTCCCCCAGATACCAATGACACATTCTCATTCCAATGAAATAGCTTCCTCTTCTTAAAAAAAAAAAAAAAACCAAACAAACAAACCACAAAGCCCAACGGTACCGACCATATGTAGGTGGGTGTGATGCCATACATTGGAGAATGGCTAACCTGTCAGTAGCCACACCACAATGAAGAATGATTCTCCTTCTCCCAGAAGCCATTAACTTCAAATAACTCCTCAGTTATGAGAAGGGCCTTGTGACTCCTCCCTCATTCATGCTGGAATTTTGGATGGCTTCATCTTGTATAGGTCTTGTGTAGGTAATCTCAGCTACCATGAGTTCATGAGTGCAATGGACACGATATGCCCAAAAGACAGCATTTTACAGAATTCTTCCCGATTTTCTGGCTCTTATGTTCTTTTTACCTTTTCTCTAATAATAGTCCATGAACCTGGGTGGAGGCAAGGTGTCTTAGTTAGGGTTTCTATTGCTGTGAAGAAACACAATGACCACAGCAACTCTTATAAAGGAAAATGTTTAATTGAGGTGGCAGCTTACAGTTATCATCATGGTAGGGAAAATGGCAGCTGGGAGTATGGCTGTGTATAGGTAGATATGGTGCTAGAGAATTCTACATCTTGATCCAAAGGCAGCAGGAACTGAACTGTCTCACTGGGTGTGGCTTGAGCATATCTGTTAACTCAGAGTCTACCTCCACAGTGACACACTTCCTCCAACAAGGCCACACCTACTCCAACAAGGCCACACCTCCTAATAGTGCCACTCCCTTTGGAGGCCATTTTCTTTCAAACTACCACATTCTACTCCTTGGTCCCTAAGGACTTATTGCCATATTGTATCGTAAACATGCATTCAGTCCAACTTCCAAAGTCCCCATAGTCTATAACTGCTTCAAAAATGTTTAAAAGTTCAAAGTCTCTTCTGAGAGTCATGTAATATCTTAACTGTAATCCCCTATAAAGTCAAAATAAAAAATCAGATCAAATGCTTCCAACATATAATGGCAGAAGATATACATTACCATTCTAAAACATAAAGAAGGGAGCATAGTGAAGAAATATTGGACCAAAGCAAGACTGAAAACCAGTTTGACAAACTCCAAACCCTGCATCTCCATGTCTGATGTCAAAAAGCTCTTCAGATCTCCAACTCCTTTCAGCTCTGTTGATTGCAATACACTTCTTGGGGTCTCCAAGGCAATCCAAGCTTCAACTTCATAGCTTCATGAAATGGCCTCTCTAGGTCCTCATTCAGGGACACCTCTGGCACATGCCTGGCCTCAGTGGCTTTCCTTAGTTGTAGAGGCAAATTCCATAACCCTTTTCTTCTATCCTTAACTCCAGAATCACATGGCTGAAGCTGCCAAGTTCTGCTGCTTGCTGGGACTGGAACATGACCTCCTAATTCAATTCTATCTTCACCAACTTTCTATTTTCGATGATTTCCTTCACTGCTTAAACTTGGCTGTCCTGGAACTTGCTCTGCAGATCAGACTGGCCTCAAATTCAGAGATCTGCCAGCTTCTGCCTCTGGAGTGCTGAGATTTAATGGCATGCACCTGGCTCCAAGCTTTTCTTTAATCCCTTTTCACAAACTGGAAATTTAGCTGGGTGAGATCTTTCCCTGAGGTCACCAACCACTGCCTTTATTCCATTTCTTAATCTGTTTATCTCCTTAAACATAGGATTTATCTCTATTCCACTTCCTGGTGCTCCTTTTCTCAATCTGTACATTTTGTAATTTTATTTGCTCAGATTGCTCCTTTTCACTATAAATCTTCATCAGAGTTAACATTAATAACTATGTGACAGAGTCTATACTAGGCTGTTTTGAGATTTCCTCTGCCAAATGGGATTAAGCCAACTCTTCACTTTAGCTTTAGGCAGACTTAAAGTAGCCACATTCTTTACCAAAATATCACAAGAATGATCTGTAGGCCACGTAATATTCTTCTCCTCTGAAATCTCTTGAGGCTGGCCCCCACAGTTCAAATAACTTAGCACCACTGTCTTCCATGCTCCTACTAGTATGGACTATTAAGCAACACTTAAAGTGTTCAGTTGCTTTTCTAATCCATAGTCCTAAGTAAGGTCCATATGCCTTCAAACAGAAGCATGGTCAGGCTTATCACAGCAACATCCCAGTCCCTGATACCAACTTCTGTCTTAGGATTTTTCTTGCTGTGAAGAGACAGCATGACCATAGATACTCTTATAATGAAATACATTTAATTGAGTTGGCTTACTATAGCATGAATCTTAAAGAGTCTTATTAATAAAATCAAACCTGAGCCAGGTATTTGGGTGAACACTGGAAGGTCAGAGAGACAGAATAAGCCACAGCTATCTCACCTCGCTGAATCCTCAGCTGGTCTTGTTTCCTCAGACTGGATGCCCCGAGCCATCATCCAGAATGGGTCTCAGCTGAACTGCTGCTAGAAGCTTGAAAGCTTAACCAGGCCAAATGCTTCTCCAGGCCAAATGCCTCTCCAGGGCAAATGCCTCTAGTTTCTGGTCCTCACGCCTTATATACCTTTCTGCTTTCTACCACCACTCCCTGGGATTAAAGCTCGCTTTCTGGGATTAAAGGCGTGGGTCACCATGCCTGGCCATTTCCAAAGTGGCCTTGAACTCACAGAGATCCAGAGGGATTTCTGTCTCTGGAATGCTAGGATTAAAGGCGTATGCTTCCACTGCCTAACCTCTATGTTTAATATTGTGGCTATTCTGTCTCTGACCCCAGATAAGTTTATTAGCGTGCACAATATTTTGGGGAACACAATACCCCCACAGCTTACAGTTCAGAGGTTTAGTCCATTATTATCATGGTGCTACATGGTGGCATGTAGGCAGACATGGTGCTGGAGAAGTAGCTGAGAGTCCTACATCTTGACTCAAAGGTAACAGGAAGTAGTCTGTCTCAGTGGACGTTGCTTGAGCATATATGAGACCTCAAAACCTCATTCAACTCCATAGCGACTCACTTCCTCCAACCAGGCCACACCAACTCCAACAAGCCATGCCTCCTAATAGTGCCACTTGCTTTAGGGACCATTTTCTTTCAAACCACCACACAAGGGATTGATAACGATGTCCCATTAGGGCTGTCCACTCAAGAGTCATTTATTCTTAGTACTTTTATCACTTATGAATCTTGACATTGACTGCTGCCCACTGCAAAAAGAAGCTTCTCCGACCAAGGTTGAGAATAGCCTAGATCTATGAGTATAAACATAAATATTTAGTAGGCTGTTTGAGAAGATCATTTAGCAAAATAACAACAGTATGTTATGTACTATAAGTTACATGGAAAGAACTGTTGCTGAAGACACCATACTTATTAGCTTCAGAACATGGGGAAATCAATCTCAGGCCTACAGGGAAACTGCCTCCCTACTGGTTGGCTTTCATACTAGCAGATGGAAAAGCAAAGTCATCAGTGGTCTTCCTCAGTGATAGAGCCTGAATGCTCTAATACTGACCCGCTAAGCACTCATAAAACAGTGGCATGATTATTATGAGGGGAACCAGCTGCTCACTGATTGGTCTTGTGGTCTGCTCCATGGGAGGGAATTCATGCCTACTACTGTAAATTGGGTCAGTTTTCTTTTTTAAATAATTTATTTTTATTTTATATGCATTGATATTTTGCCTACATATATGTCTATGTAAGTGTGTCAGATCTTGGAATTACAGACAGTTGTGAGCTGCCATGTGGGTGCTGGGAATTGAACACAGGTCCTCTAGAAGAAGTGCTTTTAACAGCCAGTGCTTTTAACCACTGAGCTACCTCTCGAGCCCCAAATGTCTCACTTTTTAAACCTGAAATTAGATATGTTGCCTTCTGAGTTAAATACTTAGCTGATTTATCTAAGTAGTTACCTTTCATTCTTCAGATGATGTGCAAAAGAGAAAGGTGTAGGTTACTATTGCAAGGATTTCTTGGTATGTTCTCTGGCGATTGGACTCAATGTTCAGTTCCCTATAACTGATCAACCAACTGGGTCCAATTGTCATAATAGCTCCCTTCATTTTAAATATTGTGTTTTAGGAGTGGGGATGCCTTTCTATAGAGTGTAATCATTTTGTTGAGTTGCATTCAAGTATTAGCTAGCTTCCTACTACAATAACCAAACCCTAAGACAACCAGCTCATAAAGAGAAAAGAAAGAGACAGAGAGTTCACAGTCTCATTTGAGGGCACAACATGCCCCAGTGTCGCAGAGAATGCCATCTAGGCCTCACCTCTTAAAGCCCCCAATAGTACCATGAGATGACGATTTCGGTGCCTGAACTGCAAGGGAACACTTCAGATCTAAACTGTAGCAGCACATGTGGATCTGTGTGAGTACCTCGTACAGGCCAATTTGTGGACTGTGTTCTTACCGTTTCCGCACCCTGCACTTATGCTGTATCTCACCATCAGTGTTCCTTATGTTTCCATCCTTATTTAAAGATTTTCCTGGGTACAAAGTAAGCAATATTTAAGAATGAGAATAAAAACGGTGTAAAGTGGCCAAAACCACCAGGCAATAAGTGATCATGGATTGGGCACAAGCATGTGTCTCTAATCACCACTTGACGTGCACTTGGAAGCTCATGCTGTTCACTCATAAACAGAAAATGCTAAGAGACCTGTCGTATTTATTGATGTTTTACAAATAGAAACTGGAACTGATACCACCACTGCCTTTATGATATAAACTCTCTTGAAAATCAAAGGGTTTTATAAACTATTGGATGGAGAATTTTATTTTAGACAATCCTCGGTGTTCATTCCAGTCTTTTATTAAAATGGAAAATAGATGATAATGGTGTTTAATCTTGGAGGTGCAAGGCTACCTTATCATGTCTCCTGTCACTTTGAAGACTCCTGTCATAAGTAGAGGACAGGCTGAAGTCAGGCGGCCTTGAGTTGGGCTTTGGGTTCTTCTTTTGTTAGCTGAGTTGCCTTATACATGCTCTTCACTTTCTCTGAGCTGCCCTCACTTACACAGAGCAGAGTTCAGCTTGGTAACTCCTTATGACCCTCCCTTCTCTCCCCGACTCTCTGTCTCTCTGTCTCTCTCTTTGTCTCTCTGTCTCTTTCTGTCTCTCTGTCTCTGTCTCTCTGTCTCTCTGTCTCTCTGTCTCTCTGTCTCTCTCTCTCTCTGTGTGTGTGTGTGTGTGTGTGTGTGTGTGTGTGTGTGTGTATGTGTGATAAGTTTGCCATCCATTAAACATAATTGTCCCTTCTGGCACCTGCCCACAATGTGGCTAAGTACACCAAGTATCTGCCTTTAAGATCTGTCCTTTGAGGACCTGGGAAGACCTGACAACTTTCTTTTAGTGTGTTCATGTGTGTGGGTCCTTGTGCGCATGTAAACCCATGCATGTGGAGGCCAGAGGTCAACCTCAGCTGTCATCCCTTTGGTGCCCTCATCCTGCATTTTGAGACAGGGTCTTTCACTTGGCCTCGAGTCATCAAGACAGCTAGTTTCTGGGACCAGCCTATCTCCACAACCCTAGCATTGGCATTATAAGTGTGCACCATGAGTTTTGAATTTTTTTATGTGAGTTCTGAGGCTTAAACTCAGGACTCCATGTTTGCATGGCAAACACTGTACAAATCAAACTATCATCTCTGCATCCTAAAGAGCATTTTCTAAGGACAGAACTGAAAGGCAGAGATTATGTCTGTCATCCTTCAGGCTGATGAGCAGGGAACAGAGGTTGTCCTCTGGACTTCACCCTGCTGGCATTTTTCAGGGAATTGAGTAAACCGAGTACCTGTCATATTTATTGGTGAACTGGTTATTCTATTGAATGTTATACTCAAGCCTTTTGCCCATTTTTTTTTGGGTTGGGTTATGTGTTTATTTCTTACTGACAGGTAGAAGTCCATTGTATATTCTAGATACTCTGTATTGAATATCTTCATGCAAATATCTTTCCCATTATGTAGCCTGCATTATCACTCACAGTCATGATGTGTGATGAGCAGTTCTTCCTATTAATCCAGAGTGATATAATCAGTAACCGTTAACACTTATTTATTTACTATGTTCTCATAAATTTGGCTCGTCTAATTTTCATACTAATAAAATTTGAAATGGGAGAAAGCAAAGCTAAGAGAAGTGGAGATTTTTGCATCTCAGAGAACAGCAGAGGCAGCATTCCTATGTCGCTGTTCCAGAGCCTGTGTTTTATGTCTCTGCTGCGTCCCTGAAGGTAACAGCAGACATGTCAGAGACAAGACGCAGTTCTTGCGCATCTGTTTGACTTCCATGATTTAAAAAAATAAATTGGATTGGTTGGTAACGTATAGTTATTGATTTATGGATTCATCTCCACTTCCTTCCTCTGCTTGCTTTGGGTTGAATTTGCCCTTGATTTTCTAGTTGAAGGAGAGGCTCAGATTACTAACTCAATGTTGTGTTTTTAATTCAAGTATCTAATGTTTTAGATTACCCTCTAAGCATGGCTTTAATAGGACCACGCAAAGTTTGATGTGTTGTGTTTTCTTTTCACTCAGTTGAAATGTTTTCCAATTTTCTTTGTGATTTCTTCTTTGATCCATGAGTTGTTTAGAAGGGTATTGTTTAATTTCCAAATATTTGGGGATTTTTTCCCCAGATATCACTCTGCTGTCAGTTTTTAGTTTAATTTAGTTGTGGTCATGGAACAAAGAATTTATTATTTCAATCATTCACAATTGTTAAATTCATTTTCATGGCTCAGGATATGGCCTATCTTCATGACTGAGTATTGAAAAGAATAAGAATCTGTTGTTATTTGGTAGAAAATTCTATAGATGTAAATTAGGCTGGCTTGGTTTAGGCTGTCTTTAATATCTTCCTGACTTTATGGGTACTTGTCTTCTCAATTACTAAAACAGGGATACGGGTATCACTCTGTATGGCCTCTGATTTGTAATAGTTTGACTTAATGGTTTTTTGAGTTGATGATGCTGTGAAAGTGACATAAATTCAATGTAAACTATACTGTGGTCCTTTCCTAACTAAGGATATGCAGAACTATAGTATCTTTGGAATGTGGGGGTGTGGGTGGAGGCAGCAAATGTAACTTCCAGCAACCAGGCAGTCATGCAGGCAAACAATGACATCCCATGGTGGAATGTACTGTAAACGGTTGGTTGTGTATTGAATGTATTTTCAGCTTACAATGTTTTGCAATGTGTGTATTTGGGTGTGACTCCATTGTAAATTGAGGAGCAGCTGTAGTTTCTATTTGAAAACTTGTCTATTATCCTTTAAATTTTATCAGTTTTTACTGTACACATTTTGAAAATGCACCCAGACATTTAGGCTTATTTGGTTTCGTTGAAGCGATCACCACATAGGCGTCTCCTGTATGGTAATAGTCTTGGTTTTGAAGTATGCTTTGTTTTAGCTCTTTAAAATTAGTATTTGCATGATACACTCATACTTATGACCTTTTTTTATATCCCCATATGTTTTTCTATTTAAATTGTCTTTCTGATAAAAATATATAGCTGAGTTTTACTTCCTTTCCTAATTTCACAATCTCCAGCCTTTTGAGATACTTAGGCCAGTCACACTTAATATACTTCTTAATATATTTATATTTTAAACCTATCATTTTATTATTTGTTTCTTCTTTGTTCCTGATTTTTTTAAATTTTTAATTTAGTATATTTTATTATTCCATTTTATCTCCAAGAATGGTCCTTTAGTTAGGTCTAACATTAACATATTTTACTTATTCTCTAGGGTTTACAAATACATTTTTAATGCATTACGTTCTATTTTTAAATATATACCTTCACACCCTTCACATGCAGCACTTTCCAAGAATATTTCTGTTTCCTTCGTTTAATTGTCCATTTTTTGCTGTCATATGGTTTATGCACACACTACAAATCCCACAACCCATTGTCACTATTATTTCTTTAACACATGCTCTAAACCCTCTTTCTCTATCATTTTTCCCTTCTAGCACCATTTTCAGTCTCCAGTTTTCACTTGTCCCATGAACTCTTGATGCTATCGATAAACTATATACCTGTTTATGTACTACTCTTGCCTTGGGGGAGTTAAATGATCAGAGCAACAATTGATATTCTAAACTGGGTTCCAGAAATCCACCGTTAGTTCCCCTCGGGGACAATGTTGCCCACATTGAGAAAGCATGCTGCTACAGTTAGTGAATTATAGTTCATGGAGATTAAAAATAAGAATGCTTTTTACTTATCATTCCCTTTACCGTTTCTAGTACTTTCTATGTTGTGTAGATCCATATTTCTGCTTGGATCGTATTCATTTTGCCCAAAGAGAGCCTTCAACATTTTTTTTTTTGTAGGGCAGCTTTGTTGGCAGTGAATTAAGCTTTTGATTGCTGCCATATTTGGGTTTTGTCTTCATTTTTGAAAGACATTTTCTTTATGTGTAGTATTCTAGGTTAACAGGTTTTTTTTCTTTACATACTTTGAAGTTGTCACTCTCTTTGGCTTTCACAGTTTCTGCTAAGAAATTGGCTGCAGTCCCATCTAAGACTTCCCCTCTGTATTTAGTGTGCCTGTTCATCCAGCATGTTTAAAGATCTTTCTATCTTTGGTTTTCATCAGTTCACTGTGCTGGGCCTAGGGAGGTGGCTGCTCATTGCTCTCATGCTCGTTCAGATTGGAATTCTTGGAAACTTTCATCTGTGTTTTATTGTCCTTCATGACTTTTGAAAACTTATCCATTCAAATATTTAATCTATTCTCATTTATAGTGCGACCCCACTTACATGTATGATAGGCCCGTTCATACTGCCTTACAATTTAAAATGTATTTGTTCATTTACTTGTCAATTTGTATTTGTTTGTTTGGGGTAGGTGGGTGGGTTCATGGACATGCCCACGTGGGGATCAAAGGACAACTTTCAGGAATTTGTTTGCTCTTACCATGTGCTTTCTAGGTATCCAACTCAAGTTGTTGGAATTGGTGGCAAGCATGCTTACCACTGAGCCCTCTAACTGGCTTTGTGCTTAGCTTTTGATTGTTAGGTAGCTTTCTTTACTTTTATTTTTCTTTATATTTGGTCCATATTTTCTGGTAAACTATTCTTTAGTATATTATTTATAATTGTTATGAGTAATCATCTTTTCATTGTAGCATCCAGGTCAACTTTGGTATCATTAATTGGCTTATTTCTCAACAGTAAGACTTGAATTTTTGTGTATCTCATAATTTTTTCAGAATACCAGGCATCCTGTTGGAAAGGAATGTAACCCGAGATGAGCAGTGTTTCTACCCAGAAACAAAGATGCTCTTTCACCAGGCCATTAGTGAGCGGGCTAGTGAGAGACTGACAAAAGGTTGCTTTTGTCTCTTTAAGACTCCAGAAGCTTCAGGTACCATCAGAAATACCCTGCTATGATGGCATGCTTTGTGTTCTCCATCTCTGTTGCTGTGGTAAAAAACACAGACTAAAAGCAACGTAGGGCAGGGAAGGCTTAGGCTTACCTTCTGGGTCACAGGACAGCATGGAGGGATTTAGAGCACACAAATCACACAAGGACTTGAAGCAGAAACAAGGGAAGGACACTGCTTGTTGGATTGTTTGCGGGCTCATGCTCAGCTATAAACCCCAGAGCCACCTGCCTAGGGCTGGTACCACCCAGAGCGGTCCAGGCCCTCCTGTATTAATGAATACTTAAGACAGTTCCCCACTGATATGCCCACAGGCCAATCAGATGCAGGCAATTCCTCAATCAAGGCTTTCCTCTCAGATGAATCTGGGCTGAGCCAAGCGGACACCTAAACAAAACTACGACACTCAGTGTAGAACCTGAGTTCTGAAGGTTTGTCCCCATTGTTCTTTTGCCACCCTCAGTTTGTGGGGACCCTTTTACCAGTATCAGTGATATATCTTGTAAGACGAATTGCTAAATGGCCTTATTAATAAAAAACCTAGAGCCAGATATTGGGGAGAAACTGAGAGATCAGAGAAGCAGAAAGAAGCCAGCCATGTTCTTACTACTTGGAAATCCTCAGCCAAAAAGAGAGACCTACTTCCCTTCCTCTCTCCGCCTAGCTACATCACTTCCTGTCTGTCTGTACAGACCTCCAGACCTCCATGGTTAGTGCTGGGATTAAAGGTGTGTGCCACCATGCCTAGCTCTGTTCCCAGTGTGGCCTTGAACTCACAGAGATCCAGATGGATCTCTGCCTCCTGAATGCTAAGATTAAAGGCGTGTGCTACCATTGCCTGACTTCTATGTTTAATACAGTGGCTGGCTTTTCCCTCTGATCCTCAGATAAGCTTTATTGGGGTACACAGATAAAATATCACCACAGTGTCTCTCCATGCTTTGGCTTCTCCCCAGCAGCAATGAAACTTTGGTTCATGTTACTCCACGCTAACTTCAAATGGGGCTGAGGAGGGAGGAGAGAGGAAGAATGCTTCTCACTTTGACCCATCCTCAATCCTGCACAGTCTCTGAGTACCAGTGGCACTCATCCTCAATCCTGGGCAGTCTCTGGGTACCAGTGGCACTCATCCTCAGCCTTGTCGTGGTCAAACTATACCTTTGCTTGGGATTATTGAATGAAAGGGAAGTTTGGTCTTCTTCGGTAGGAACAGATTCATAATTCATAGTTTTGTGTTTTCTGGAATGAAGAAAATTCCCAATAATGCCACTGAAGACAACAGGTTTTATGTGTGGCCTTCCCCATAGCTTCAGATCTTTGCCTGAGTCCTAGGGTCAAGTTCCTACCCTAGTTTTTATTTTTATTTTTTATTTGAAGGAGAGATAGTCTTGGGAATAGATGAAATTTCACACCCGTGTGCATCTAAAGATATTCCATCTAGTCTTCTACCTTGTCTGTCATCTTGCTAGTGACCACCAGTATGGAGTCTATAAAAATATCTCACAGGTGTGTACAAGCTGTTCTGTGTCTGGAATTGCCAGAATATTCTGTGTTACACATGTCCTCACATGTTACACATGTTCTCAGTCTTCTAGAATTAAACAACAACAGCAACAACAACAGCAACAACAACAACAACAACAACAAACTATTCCTTCTTCCTACTCTGATGACTGTTTAGTCTGCCTGTGCTGGGTCAAGTCTAAGTTATGCACACATCCCATCTTTCCTCGGATGTGTTGTCATATTTTAAAACTAAGTTTTTTTGGTTCCTTTGAAACTTCAGTTTCAAATTGCAATTTTTTTCTCTCTCATATATTACACCCCAACTACAGTTTCCCCTCTCTCCTCTCCTCCCCCAGCCCACCCTGTCCACTCTTCCGTCCACTCCTTCTCTGTTTCTTTTTGGAAAGGGGCAGGCCCCCCCCCATCTTACTTAAACTTCAGACTTTTGATGGGTGCAAGAGAAGTTGTTATTTCACAGATTATCTTCATTTCTCCCATGACAGTGGAAACTATGTTCGCCTGCAACTGTCTAAACAGTAACTGCAGACCAACCTTTGGAATTGGGTTTGTAAATCTAGTTACCACCCTCCTCACCTGTGAAGCTTGCTGTCAAAGTGGAGACAGGAGGTTTCTTGCCTGTGCTGTGTGCTGTATGCTTGTGAGAAATGGAATTTGTTGATTCTTTGTAGATATTTTTCTCTTAGAATTTCACGATCAATATTTGTTCTTTTGTTTTGTTTTCTCCTTCTTTTTATTTATTCTTTGTGTCTTTCACATCATGCATCTCCATCCCATTCATTTCCAATTCCTTCATATCCACTCTCTGCCCTTGCAACCTCCCCCAAATAAAATAAATAAAATAAAATTTAAGAGAAAAGAGAGGGGGGGTGGGAATCAATCTTGTCATAGAAGCTATAGTGTGACACAGTGAGTCATGAAGTAAACCCTTTTATCCATGTATCTTTACTTGCAAGTGTTCATTTCGAAGAGTCATTGGTCTGGTTAGAGGCCTCTAGTTTCTGCTACACTATCAATGCCGGGCCCTCACTGAAATTCCTCTTGGATATCCTGCTGTTGCCATGTTTTGTGGAAATCCTGCAGCTTTGACTCTGCAGATCAGTCCCTTCATGTGCTCCAGCAGATCACCTATGGAGTGAATGTTGGGGTTGGTCAACACATAACCCTGGTTCTGGGCCTGGGTATTTGCAGTGTTGGTTCGTTCACCAGCTCTCCCCTTGCCCTCACCAAAAGAGTGAGTTCACCTGCATTGTCCTGGTGAGTTCACCCCTTGCAGTGATGAGCAAGGGGCAGGGCCAGTTCTGCTTTCATGTCGTCAGGGTCAGATCTCCCAAACCTACACCTTCAGGGTCAGCTCTACTGTGTGTTGTCCATGTATGGCATAGGGGCCACTCTCCTGTGTGCTGCAGCTGATGAATGGCAGGACCAGATCTCCCTCTCTTATGACCACAAGGCCAGCTCTCCCACCTGCCTCAGGTGTTGATGGGTGAGGGGGGCATCTCTCCCCAACTCATGCCACCAAATGACAGATAGGTAATAGGGACAGCTCTCTCATGCTCACAACTTCGGGGCTGGCTCACCCACACCTCTGTCAATGGGATTGGATCTATTGATAAGAGGTGCAGGGCCTGTTCTCCAAGTGTTGCAGCTAGTAGAGGACAGGGGCAGCTCTCCCACCCTTGTGATCTCAGGGCCAGCTCTCCCACATCTATGACACTATGTGACAGATAAGTAATGGGGACAGCTCTCCCATGCTTACAACTTCAGGGCTGGCTCACCCACACCTCTGTCAATTGAGTTGGCTCTATTGTGATCCCCATGGGGATGCGTGGCCTGCTCTCCTAAGTGTTGTAGCTGATGGTGGGCAGGGGCAACTCTTGTGCCCTTCTGACCTCAGGGCCAGCTCTCCCATATGCCTCAGGCATTGATGGGTGGGGTGGGGGCATCTTTCCCCTGCCCATTCTGCCACATGACAGATGAGTAATGGGACAACTCTCCCATGCTCACAACTTCAGTGTCAATATTTATTCTAATGAAATGCCTTGTAATACTTGGCTAAGTTTAAAGTGAAGATAAAAAGATACAGATAGCAATTTTCTTTTTAAGAAAAAAATCACTTTTTATTATAAAATAATTAACAAACCCAAAAAGTTGAAATACAGACCCAAATGAAGTGACATCATCATAACTGGCAGAATTGAAGGTCTCCCACAGAAGCACAGATTTAATAGCCATCTACAGGTAAATATGCCTTTATCAGAATCTGAGATTTACACAAGAGTTTATGATACTTGCTTGCATTGGGAAGGTAGATCTATGCCCTCTGGTAATGGAATGACCTGTCAGGTCCCTGCTAGAAATCTGTCCAACTGTGGAGTTAGAAGCATCCTTGAATTGTGGACCTAGAACCAGCCTTGTCCATTTATGGACCCAGTGACAGCTTAACCTTTATACTCAAAGGTGCAAAAGTAGCTCAAGTTGTGTTCACAGCCAAAAGGAGCCCTATTTATGCCTCTACTGTCATGATCTTTTACAAACACTTGGAAACCTCATAGAAAATCTCCTCATTCTCTAACAGAACTACAAGCAACACTACTTGTCCATGGGACCCAAAGACAGTCCCATCTTCACACAGATTCCATAGCAATCCATGCATCCATGAACTAACAATCACATCTACTCCTGAACCCTGAAAGCAGGTCATTCTGACCATTGACTCTGGCAGTGGATGCATTCATACAGCATGGTAGCAGATCCACTTTTAAACCTTGGCTTAAGTATAACAACACATCCCCAAATCTCTTGCCTACAGACTCTGGCCACACACACTTGCAGTTGATACATCCATAGACCATAGTAGCAGATCCACTTTCATGACTTGGCTTAGCTGCATCAACACATTCCTAGCTGTCTTACCTATAGACTCTACCAGCTGATCCATCCATAACCTACCAGCATGACTGATGAAGAGCTTCACCAGATGAAACTAACGAGTAAGAACCAGAAGTGACCACTTTCCAAATGAACAGACAGCCAAGTCAAGGCTCCAAGGATCATGCATCCATGAAATGCACTAAAAGGACCAGATAAAGTTCCAGTAACTGAGTTTAAAGAAACTGAGATCCACAACCTGCTCGACAGATAATTAACAATAATAATCTTAAAGAATCTTAACAAGCCAGGTAGGAATACAGATGGAGAGAACTTGAATCAGAAATGAACAAAGGATCAAAATATGTGGGAAAATGAAAAACTAAGCAAAGAAATAAAAATTATAAAGAATACCATGGAAATGCTGGAACTGAGGAATATAATGATAGAACTGAGGAATTCACTAACCAACACTATTAAGAGAAAGAATGAGTGAATTTAAATATGAACCATTTAAAATTGTCCAATTGCAGAAAACTCTTTTGTTTTTTAATTAATTATCATTTTTCATGTGTTTATAAAGCTTTCCCAATAACTAGCTGTATTAATTCCTACCATCCATGAGCACAAGATATCTACTTCCATTTATTTGTGTCTTCTTCGGTTTCTGTAGTCAAAAGTTTTACAGTTTTTGCGTGCCTTTTACTCCTTGGCTAATTTTATTTCTGGATAGTTAATTCTTTTTCTTTTTTTTGGTTTAACAAGACTGGCTGTCCTGGAACTCACTTTGTAGACCAGGCTGACCTCACAGAGGTCAAGTGCTGGGACTAAAGGCATGCACCACCATGCCTGGCTTTTAATTCTTACATTATATAAAAATCAACTCAAATGTCAGATCTGCATGTAACTGACACACTAGAACCATTAGAAGAAAACACGGGGGAAATTTCACAGATACTGGAGTTAGGGTAAAAACAAAAGCAAACAAATAGAATTATATCAGTCTGAAAATTCTTCTCAGTCTGACTCATTTCAGGACCCCAAAGATGGGCATAGAGGTGACTAGATCTCTTTGTCTCTCTTTCCAATGTGGCCACATTGGGTAAATCTCTAATTCCTGCTTTCTATTATTAAAAAAAAAA